>JACEIK010001477.1:77649-88505 GCA_018107945.1 Datura stramonium | reverse complement strand
GTGGTGCTGCCATTTGAACACTTTTCAAGGAGTTATCCTTAGTTAGAAATCCCTACTCTTATACCAACTGAAAATACTACAACACCTTGCAACCTACTCAGTTATTCAGTATGTTGTTATTAGTTCTATGAACCTGGTTTTTAACTACAACTAACTTGAAATGAAAGCAGTAAAGAACACAACAATATACCGAATATACCGTGGAAAATTTCCTTGCTCAAAGGAGTAAAAACCACGATCTACAATTAGTAGGATTTTTAGCAATCTTCACTAAATTTTAAAAAGCAATTTAGATTACAACTTAATAATTACAACTTAATAATCAAAGGGATTAATTCTAGTACCTCAAGCACGTCAATTTACTCCAATTGATGAACTTAACAAAGACCAATAACTCTAGCCTTCTACCCTCTAGAACTTCAACCCACAAACTGAAACTTATTCAATAAAAATAAGCATTTCATTAGTCACCCTTACAGACTCAATCACAACCTAACAACTATCGATCATGTTCCAAAGTTGTTGTGATGAATTCCTTATTCTTGGTTCAATTGGCTGTTGCTTCCAAGTTTTCGAATCTCTAAGTATGCAATAGTCACGACTTTCAGTATGCTCCATGCTATATACATATGGACAATTCACACCCCCAAGAAAATCTAAGATTAAGATCTTGATTCCCAACAGGACATTATGTCCTGAAAGGAAACCAAAATTTCTTTCCTTCTGCTTTGTCTGCTTGGCTGACTCATATGTGGACTCAAATACTACTTTTTATAGTCTTTCCTTAATCTGTCCACTCTTTCGTATCTGCCAGGTGTCCTTGTGCATTCACGTCTGGATAAACCTAGTTCACCTGAGAGAATATGCATAGGATAGCAAACAGAGAATCAGGTTTACTTTATCAATCATCAAAATTACATGCATGATTTTCTATTTCCCAGCAAACCCTTCTGCTAGCACAGAAACAAGAGAACAACATCTCTAGTTGCCATAGAAATGTCAGCACAGTAAACTAGGCCTTCACATTCTGCCTCTAAAGCATTGTTGATTGCATCAATGAGCACATATCTCATAAAGCTTTTATTTGTGATTTGCATTTTTCTCACTATTGTCTCAATCCAAGTGAATTGATGCATCACAACCATTAAAAAACCAGTCATGAAACTGCATACGAAGAACAACTAGTACAATAGTTTTATCCCTTATATGAAATCATGTTTTAAATTTTTTATTACTTTTCGGATGACACCTTCAACAACCGCCTGCCCACATTTTCCTCTTGAACTTAGACAGATTGCACTAAGTTACTCTCCTTCAATTTTTTGTAAGAATAAAAACGCAAATATTTTTATAATTAATGTTGAAAATGTTGCAAAAAATAATTGTTCATGAAATCTATAGAAATTTCTCATAATGGGACATGTGAAAGGCATTGTTCTTAAGGATATTTCATCCAGTGTAGGTGTATATCCCTCAAGATTCAACAAACCCGTCTAGTATAAAATTAAGAGCACATAAACTAACAAAGATTCATATTAAAAAAGGAAAATCCAACACTCTGTTGTATGATAGGAAGATTTTCATTCATCTCATCCCAAAGAAGAAGATCTTGTATTGGATTTATAGATGAGAGAATTTATCAAATGAGATGGCTGAAAAATGTTTTAACATTTGCTGTATTTAGCCCAATAAAGAGGAAGAATAATGACAAAATGATACTCCCTCCGTACCATTTTAATTGATAAGTATATTGAAAATAGTTATTTTAAAATACTTGCTAGTTTTAAAATTCAAGAGATAATAGATGTGCAAATCTTATCCAAACAATTAAAATGAAAGAGACGAAGGATTATGGCACAATAATGACTATTCAAGGAGCGCAAATAAATATAGAATCAATTGTCCTATATTCTTATAATTGTAAATATAATAATATTTTTTGAGTTATTAAATAATTTCCAACAAGAATTTACAATTTTGCAGCTCTGATTCCCCCCATCAATTCATCGGAATCTAACGGGTATTTTTATAGGAAGTCCTGAAATTCTAATTTTTTTTATTTCTAAAATGGAAATAATATTTAAACAATTTACTTATTAATATGTCAAAATGTCAAGGAAATAGATGGCTTAAGATAATCTGTAAATCTTTCATGGCTTTTTTTTTGCCACGAATCCTTACTATGAATTTTATGATATTTTATTCTAATAGTTAAAAGTATAATTAATTGTACAATCATTTTTTTTTTTTGGTTTTAGTTAGTCACAAATTCTTGCTATGAATTTTACTTAAAATTATGATAAATTTTATTTAACTTAATTATGAAGATATAAAAGCTACACTCTTTGTTTCTTTGTAATTTGTTCCAGAAGAATGTCATACTTCTTTACTTACAAATAATTTCACTTAACACTTCTTATTTACATTTTACGAAATAATTTATAATTCACACAATTTTTTAGGATTTGTTTTAAATTATAAATTTTAATTTTTTTTGAAGATTTTGCGTTCATTAATCATCACCATATACATTGAGCAGAGGGTATAATATAAAAAATGCATTTATTAATTTGCTGTTAATATTGGTGGGTGTAAAAAAAATTTCTATCCATAATCCAGCTAGATAGAAATTGTCTAACTTTTTGGAAATATTATATTCTTTTCTCTTTGCAACAGAAATATCTATTTTTTGAGCTCAAAACTAGTAGTGTTTAATAAATAATATATTACTGTGTTTTGATTTTATTGTTTATAGGGCAGAGACAAATATAAGACCATGGAGAAGTATGATAAAGAAGATAAAAGAAGGGAATAATAGAAGCAGTTGGAAAGATAGGATACCCTTTGCTTATTGGAGGGGAAATCCTAGTGTTTCTCCAATCAGAAAAGACCTTATGAAGTGTAATGTTACTCAAGAACAAAATTGGGATACTCTCTTATATATCCAGGTATATTTGCTTAACTTTCTAGATGATTTTTTTTTTCTTTCACTGGTGTTGAGTATTTATTTTAGGATTTTAATTAATTTAAATTCAAGATTTTTAATTAATAATGGATGAATTCTATCTATGGCATCATAACTGAGTGGTACTTTTTAGGTGATGTTATAGTGTCACATTGCGTTTGACATGTTCAAAATTTGGAAAACAAGATTTTCCTTAATTATAATTTTTCAGTTTTTAAAAATATTTATTAATTGAAAAAGTTATGACCTATTGTATTATTTATTTTTTAAATATCTAAATCACCTTGAAACGGTTAACCGATCAAACTTTGAATATCGCTACCAAGTTAAAGTTGAATTTTGAATTTTGGTACTTTAAATCGGGGTTGATTTTTAGATGGCCACTCAACAAATAGTTATTATCTCCAAAATTAAGAACACGTAATATGAATTAAATAAATTCAATATTAATAAAATAAAAATAACAATTAAGATGATTGATAGATGAAATATAAATATTTATTTATAGTGTATTCAATATAACACAAATCAGAAATTAGGTGATTAAGTCCTGATTATATATTCATAGTCCTGATTAAGTCCGCTAGGACTTGGGATTTTATGGCAGTTCAAGATCGATACTCAATATTGAACTCGCTTAACTCCACTTGCCCAATTTGCCGTTCTTCTCGATAGTTTGGTCCTGTGAAGTACATTTCACAAAGGATACATTGTCATGACAACTATTGGGTGGCTTTGTAAATAAGGCCTTAGCTGCTGCCCAACCATTACAAGAGCCAAGACCATTTTTTCCAAATTCGAGTACCGAGTCTCGACACGTGCTGATATTTTTCTAACACAATAAATTATACATTGCGACCTTTTCTTTCTTTGACTAGAAGAATACTTACCACCACTTCTTTCGCTGCCAGGAAAAGGAGAAACTGTTTGCCCTTGAGTGGTTTTGTCAACAAAGGAGGACTGATCAAATATGCCTTTAAATCTAGAGCCTGCTTTTAGTCTGATGTCCATTCAAACTGATTCTCCTTCTTTAGCAAAGAAAAGAAATAATGACATTTCTATGAAGATTTCGAGATGAACCTACTAAGAGCTACTATGCGATTGGTGAGTCTCTATACTGCCTTTCACTATCTAGCATATTTGAAATCTCTTCAATGGCCTTTATTTTTTAAGATTTATCTCAATGTCTCTGCTTGACATTATAAACCTGAGGAACTTACCAGATCTGACACCAAAGGCATATTTTTTTTGGGTTGAATTTCGTATTATATCTTTTTAGGATGTTGAAGGTCTCCTGCAAATGGATCTGGTGATCCCCTGCATTAAAATACTTTATAATCATATCATGAATATAAACTTCCATGATTCTATTTGTTTGATCCTTGAATATTTTGGTCATGAGTCTTTGATATGTGGCACGTGCATTCTTTAATCTAAAAGGCATTACATTATAATGATATGTGCCAAAACTAGTGATTAAAGAAGTCCTCTTTTGATCCTCTGAGTTCATCTGTATTTAGTTATATTTGGAATATGCATCAAGAAAACTCATTATCTCATGCCTGCCGTAGCATTGATCATTTGATCAATGTTTGGCACTGGGTATGAATTCTTTGGGCAAGCTTTGTTCAATTCCTTGAAGTCAACATACATTCTGAACATGTTAAGCTATTTTGGCACTACTACGTTGCCAACCATTTTGGGTACCTAACCTCCTACATAGACCCAATATTAAGTAGTCGACTGACCTCCTGATTAACAAACTTGTTCTTCTGCTCGGATGTGATGTGTTTTTGTTTTCTTATAAGAGAAAAACTGGGTTCCACCTACAGTTGGTGAATTTATATATTGGTGAAATACCTGTGGTATCTGGATTGAATCAAGCAAGATAGTCTGCATTAGCTTTTAAGAATTCAATGAGTTTTTCTCTAAGCTCCGGACTTAATCCTATGCCCAGAAATACCTTCTTTTTTTTTGGGAAATCAATGAATAAAGTCACATGTTCAAGTTCCTTATCTTTGGATTTGGTAAGCATCCTTGTTATCCAAAACCTAAAAATACCCCGATACCTGATCATGGTCCCACTATGCACTATCCAGATCTTGGAGCTCATCTTCTTTGCTGTTGTTTGGGTATGGATCCGGCTTCTGTGAATGCTATTTGATCTTCTCCTAATTAGTTCCGGATTGTCCTTTGGCTAAAGCAATTACAAGCATCTCCTTTGTTGTATGCAGATCCCTTTTGACTAGTTTGGCCCCTTCTGTAGTTGGAAATTTTATCACTTGATGCAAAATGGAGCGCTCTACTTCCATTGTGTGGATCCATGACCTTTCAAGGATGATATTGTACCCCATATCTCCATCCATCACATCAAACCAAGTATATTTGATCATCCTTTCCTCATTTGTGGGCAATATAATATCTTCTCGGGTTATTTTAGTGGATGTATTAAAAACAACTAAGAGCTTCGTCATAAGGATTATCTTGTTGACTAGCATCATCTGTTCGAGGACCCGCATATGGGAAATGTCAGTTGTGGGCATATAGGCAATGTTAGCTGAGGTACCTAGATCAATAAGCACACATTTAACTAAAAAAATCATTAATTTTTAAAGAGATTACCAATAAACTGTTGTGTGGGAACTCTAATCCATTCAAGTCTTTATGGTTGAATGATATTGACTCTAGGTCTGGGATCTCCAACCCCTTCTTTTTTCTATCCAAAGATACTTTGACTTTTTTAGATTCCAGCTGGTTATTCTGCTGATTTCTCCTCCTCTGATTATCATGTTGATCACATGTCACGGTGTAGCGGTCCTGACATTATTATTCTTTTTCTCCTTCCCATAATTCATCCTTTCTCTTTCACTTAGAAATTCCTTTTAAGTGAACATTTTTGAGTAGTATGGACACCTCTTCTCGAAGATGGCTATAGTTCCTAGTGTTGTGCCTATGGGTCTTGTGGTACTCGCACCATAAGCTTTGATCCCTAGACCCCGGATATGATCTTATAGGTTTTGAAAAATGGGCCTCTTTTATATTTCTTATGGCAAAGACCAGTTGTACCGTACTGATAGTGAAACCATGCTTCGATAGTTTTGGAAACTCATCCATAACATAGGTCGAATTAGTGGTCCTGACAACCTTCTTGCTTTGAAAATTTTTGTTGCTTCGATCCGCTTTGTCTATCGAACTTAGATTTTTCCATGTATAGGGAGCTTTTATCACGTTGGCTTGGGCTCACCCTTATTATGGATGGGCAAGGTGAGAAGCGACTACTCATGGACCATGAATATGACTCCCAAACTTTGCTTCATACTATGAGACCAACTATAGTCGTCCTCTACCCTAATTTATGACTTATATTAGATTGAGCATTGCCCCAAGTTATCGCCTCAAACTATGTCAGACTTTCCTTCAGCTTTAATGATGCAACCAAACTATCCAGATTTAGACCCTTTGTGAAGGATTCGCTCGCTCAATCGTTTGGTACCAGAGGTAGTTGCATTCTTTCCTTTTGGGATCTATCACGAAGTTCGAAAGTAGCTCGAAGTCATATTGTTCAATTTTAAAGATGTCAGCTCGTCGGGTTTGTACCTTCTTTGTTTCGATGCGTGGTTGAATGAACTTATCTGCAACCATAATAAATGAATCAACAGAATTTTTAGGCCATAAAGAGTACCAAATGATAGCTCCTCCATACAAGGTCTCCCCGAATTTCTTGACCAGGACAAATTCGATCTCGTCCTTGGTCAGGTCATTCCCTTTAATCGTAGTGGTGAAAGATTGGATGTACTTGTTAGTATCCTTGGTCCTATTTTATTTTAGGTTATCTGACATACAAAACCTATTGGGCATCGGCTTGGGCGCTATGCCGGGCTTATATGGTTGCTAAGCATATCTTTGTAAATATGGTCCTTTAGAAGCGCGGGTGTCCCTGATATCTGATCCATGTGGGCGTATAGTTCCTTCAGACCATCTTTCAAGCTTATTTTGATTTGTTTCTGAAAGAGTCTATCATCGGCAAGCCTATCTCAAACCTACTTACGATATTCAAATCTCATGCTAGTGGCATTTTTAGTGGCACCTATCCACCAATTTCGGCATCATTGGACGTCATTGTTGTTAAGGTCTTCAGAAGTTTCATGACTTTATCGTCTTGTGTTGTTATATGCTCTATCATTGATCTGTGTTGAGCGGTTAGGATTTCAAGGGCTTCTTTGATATCATCAAAATTAGTCCAATGGACTGCTTTCTCATAAGCCCTATCACTAACAACTCTCTGTGTGTTCACATTTGTCAGATCCATGGCCTCCAGATCTATTTCTTCATCGTTGTCAACAATAGGCCGATTCCTAATGTCAATTGCTTGTTCTCGAACAATGTTGATGCATTGATTCTCCAACACGTCCTCGTTATTTTCATGTGCGCTTACCATAAGTAGTTTTTTGCAAGGAAAGTAAACAAAGACAAACTTGAGAAAGTTAGCGAAAATAGAATCAGTGAGTTAACACAATATCGCAACTGCCCAGGCCCACGATGACGCCAAACTATTTATCAGTGAAATCAGTACAATTAAATTTCTAGTGAGGTCAAGGATATGCAATATGAATTAAATAAAAATTTTGTTATTAATAAGATGAAAATCACGATTAATATGGTTGATAGACAAAATATATTGAATAATACACACACACACATACACACACACACATATATATATGTTATTCAATATAACACAAAGCAGAAATCAGGTGATTTGGCCCTGATTATATATTCATAGTCTCGGGAACTTACCTATCCGGGGCCTATGTTAGCAACAAGCTTTCAGTGAGCAAAGAGAGTAAAAGAAGACACTAGAGAGCAAAAGATAATAAAAGTGAGTGGTATTAAATAGTTCATCAACCACCTTTTACAAGTGAAGAGTGCGTCTGATTATAGTTTTTGTAAAATAGTACTATGATCAATCAAATGACTTCAACTGGCCATATACTACGTAACGGAAATCATGATGCTCATATTAGGATGTTATAAATGTTAGCTATCAATTTTTCGTTATTGGAAGATTCCTTTTAGGATCTTACCTATGTATTACTATCCTTTCCATCGTGCCTTTGAGTCCGAGCTGCTGATACCGAATCCGAAGTCATCGTCCTCTATCACAATTCCCCCACAGTTGTTCTCATTCACCCTTTTTCAAAACTCGGATGGTGATTCCGGATTTATCCAATAAGACCTTGCTTACTTCCCCCTAAGCTGACTCATCATGTTCTCATCATTGATATCTTGATAACACATGACACAATTTGTCTTCCGCCACGTACTCGAAATAACATTTCTCCCATAAAAAATTATTTCATAATTCTTCTTAGTTTAATACATTATATTATTACATAATAACATGAGCTTTTATCTATTTTCAAATGATATAATCTCAGGACTGGAGTGATCAATCGAAAAAGGGGTACAAGGAATCAAATATTGAAGACCAATGCACCCACAGGTTAATACACACACATATATACACATACATACACATATAGTATTCCAAATTAAATATTTAATTTTCTTGTATTGCTAATTATTAAAATGGGTGGAAAATTATTGTTATATAGATTCAAAATATATGTAGAAGGATGGGCATGGTCAGTGAGTGAGAAGTACATATTTTCTTGCGATTCACCAACATTATACATAACGCCGCAGTTCTATGATTTCTTCATGAGAGGAATGATACCGCAGCAGCATTACTGGCCCATTAGAGACACTGACAAGTGCAAATCTCTCAAATTTGCTGTCCAATGGGGAAACAATCACACCCACAAGGTATTACTTTCAATTTTCCACACGGACCACACCTTTACATAAATATGTAAAAAATAACGTTCACGGACCACTTTTATATTATGTCTTTGAAAAATAATGACTGATATGAGATTTCAAATTTTATAATTGAAACTCCGTGATCAATAATATTATGAACTCATGTAAATGGATGTTTTCCAATTACAAAGATTGTAAAGTGGCTAATTGTTGTGAATTTTACCCCTTATATATAGAGTTCTTTCATTTCTAAGTCAAAGCATTTAAGTTTTGAGTGTGTGATTTAATCCTGAATGTATAGTGAAATGGTGGTAAATGTTCCTCCTTTTTTAATTAGTAATTTCGGATTTAAATCTTGGATTATGAAGTTCTTTGCGGTAAAAAGTGGTAAAATCACTCATAGTCAATTTCTACGGCATGAATTTGAATTAATGGGATGGTAATTCTAGATATAGGATGCGTGAAAGAAAAAAAAGTTTCAAGCTGATCACAAACATCTTTTCTTGGGTTAATTTTTGTTATAAATTTTAGACAATTAGGAACTACATAAAGTTAGATACTTTAACAAACTTTTTTTCTTTCAATTTGAGAAATTTCAGGCAGAAGCCATAGGAAAGGCAGGGAGTGAATTCATTCACAAAGACATGAAGATGGAGCATGTCTTTGATTGCATATACCATCTGTTGAATGAATATGCAAAGTTGCAGAAGTTTGATCCAATTGTTCCTCCAAATGCTATTGAAATCTGTTCAGAATCATTGGCATGTCCTTCAGATGGAGTATGGAGGAAGTTCATGGAAGAAGCTTTAGAGAAATCTCCTAGTTATACCGAGCCATGTATCCTCCCACCACCTTATGAACCTCAACAACTTAAGGTATTTGTTGAACAAAAAGTTAAGGCCACAAAGCAAGTGGAGGCATGGGAAAATGAATACTGGTCCAGTCTAAACAAGAATCACTAGGGCCCTTTTCTTAAATTTCTTTGCTTATTGTATCCTTATGTACAATACCTCCTCTATTTGTCATGGAATATCTGCACTGGCAATTTTGAATCTTGATTTCAAGATTTCGAATCCACTGCTTCAATATGCCTATTTTGTGGTAAAACACTCTCTGTCAAGAAATTCTTCATTCTCAAGATTCGAACTCAAAACCTCTGATAATTAAAGGTGAATGTGCAATGGCCAAGGCATAACTATCAAGGTATTATACGCTCTAACACAACCTTTGAGGCTTCACGGATTTGCTCCTTGGGATTTAGCCCAGAAGATGCCTCAATAGTTGAATCTTGAATTCGGCCTTATATCGCTCCGAACATCCCGACCTAGAATTTGCATAAGTCAAGTTTCACAACGAAGGGCCTTATATGGCTCCTAATATCCCGACCTAGAATTTGCATAAGTCAAGTTCACAACGAACTTCCTTTTGAGTTCAACATTGGTTTATTTTTTGTACTAATGTGCAGGCAAAAGAGAAATCTAGTTTAAAAGCAATCGGAGACTCTAGCTTTCAGAGAGTGAAAAACAGAGTCCAAAGTTAAAGATCAAATAAAGTATCTTCTCATAAACAAAGAAAAAGTTGTTAATCAAGCTTTAATATTAATCAAATACAAATTAGTCATTATAGAGCTTCAACAAGTTACACAGTTATGAATACTATAATAAATGTTTCTGGTAATGTGACTATGAAATAAACAAGAGACCATAACATATATGTTGATGCTTGTTTCAGTTTTGAACCTTTCCAACTCCCTTTTTAAAAATAGCAAACAAATTTAGATGTTTCTATATCATGAATAATTTAATAATTCATGTGATAATAATGTTAAATATTTTTACATGAATATTGTTGAGAAAAGGCATAAAAATTCCTTCAAACTTGTCCAGTTAATTTAGTTTAATATTTTAACTTTACGGATATTATTTTATCCCTCTATTTCAGTTTAAAGTGAAATTATTCCCTCCCTATCAACCTAAACCCAGTCATAAACTAGAGTGTGATGTTCGCTCGCCCATGTCATCTTCCATGTCATCCTCCACATAAGTTTTTTTTGAATTAAAAGACATCC
>JACEIK010001477.1:0-51525 GCA_018107945.1 Datura stramonium | reverse complement strand
TTCGTTTTCCCCTTCTCTCTGATTACTCTCTGTTTTCTACTGGAAATTATAAGGAATTTTAATAAAAAACCGAAGTTGGGGGCTTATATAGTTGGGACCTGTAAGTCGCATTCCTGGAATGCGATTTATAAGTCGCATGTTGCCTTGCGACGCGCCGACTTGGCGCTTGTCCGATCTTTCCCCGGGACTTTTTCTAGAATGTATGGCATTCTAAAACTCTTAACCAACATGCGAATAGGCCATCTACATGTCAAGAATTTACGGGGTGTAACACAAGGCTACTTTCTACTATCAACAATCCCGAAAGTCTGAAAGATCATTATCATGTTTGGTCCTTAAAATTCATAACATTTAAATCCCGAAATCATAGTATAAGACATATATTCTAGATTCATGAAAGATCCATAGGTTCAAATCATACTTTAAACATACACCCCAAAATCATAGTGAAAACATGTACATTCTTCATATTCACCAAAACCTATAATTTTCTAATCATGCTTCAACACATATACTAAATCATATATTCTAGATCTACGGACACCCATATGATCGACAAATTCTTTAAATATATATAACGAGTTCATGGTGAGAGCATGTGAATATTTAATGATACCCTATTTCAAAATTTACACTAAATCATGGTGAAAATTCTATAATCATGCTATTTCCATATCATAAACCCAATTCGAGAACTTAGAAGTAATTTCGTAAGCATACACAACTATTAATCATGATGGGTCTTAGAATCCATAGAAGACATATGAGAATTCATGCATAAATTGAAACCCTAGAACATGCTTTTCTATAAATCAAGGGACTAGGGTTTTAGTATAAAAATTGGGACACAAGGATGAAAGGAGATCCTTGTTGAAGTCCCACATACCTTATTAGAAGACTCCCTTACTGATCTTGGAACTTGCAACCCTTGAGGAGAAATCCCAGGTGCTCTTGAGCTTGAGAGAAGAAGAGGAAGAAAACCTTACGGATGATTTGGAGAATGAGGGGCTTCGGCTAGTGAAAACCCCTATATTTTGACCCCTTTCAATACCCAAAATGACGCTATTTAAGAAATGGGAGCATAGGACTTTACCAAAATACCCCTGGAATTAAGATTAAAAAGTTTCCCTTCTAGTGACCACGACCCACACCACGAGTCGTTGGTCCTTACCATGGCTCGTGATGACCATCCGTTACCATTAGGGAATTTTTTTTTGGCTTCTGCTTCTTCGACCCACGACCAATAGGACGAGCTGTTACTTGATCCAATGACTCGTCAGTACCTTCTGTCATCACCATTACCTCAAACTTGCTCCCTTTTCTAAATTCCACTCGACGACTCCTCAGGACTACTTGTTACTTGACCCAATGAGTTGTCAGTTCCCTCGTGGTCCACCGAAGACTTGACCCCAACTCACTAAACTACTGCTCGTAACGAGGGACTCCACGACTCGTTACCTCACCTCACAAGTCATGATATGAGTCGTTACCCCTAAGCTCTGAAAAGGAATATTCATTGACTGCTTGCTACGAGTCTTACCACGACTCGTAGTGTCACCTAACGGGTCGTACCACGACTTGTTCTAAGGCAAATTTTCCATTTCCAACTGAATTCTTTCTTTAAGTCCGGGGTCTGATCTTATAAACACTTGGGGTGTTACAATATCTCCCCCTTGGGAACATTCATCCTCGAATGCAGGCTAAACATACTGAAAAGCTGAGGAAGGAACTGGCATCTCAAATACTGAACATTTACAACTGAAACTGATGGAGTATCTGACTCCGGGCTGATTTACATGTCTGAACTGAATTTCTGAATCATACATGCATGCTAAGACATGATAGGGACTGAAAGACATGAAACTAACATGGAACTAGATAAAACACTAAGAAGGATTCTTTTCCTTTAATTGGCACTGAGCTGGTATGGATTGAGTCATCACTCCCTCGAATTGCTTTCTGTTACTGAACTAGAATTCATGATATCCGGTCTAACTGAAAGTAAGGGACTCATGAGCATGAATCATTCATGACATCTCAAAATGAGCACATACATGAGGTAACCTTATCTACTGAGCTACTAAATCAACTCCTAAAGACTGAGTTCGAGCTGAACATACTGGAATACATGAGCTAACACACATAGCTAGTCTATAACATGAAGATGAGCCTTAAGGGTTCATAGAATAAGACCACATCAATGTCTGAAGCGGTTGTCTATAGATTTTGGAAGTCTGAACATGGGAATGGATAAAATGGAGCTTCAGCTGGAGCATAAGAGAAATTATCTAAATTCCTATGTAATGGCATACCATAGTTGTTAGGGCTGGAACTCCCCTACTAGCATACTCAAGATTCGACTTGTCGCACAGACTTACCATCTCCCCCTTATCTTAAAGCCATCATTATAAGGATCCTGAATCTTTCTTAAGGTTGGGGATACACCACTAACTCTCGACTTCTCCTCCACCTTTAACATTCACTACAAACCTCATACTCACAGTTATTTCACACCATACATCGACAATCTCTTCCTAACAAATATCATAAGAGTTTCTATTCAATACTGGGGTTCTGGGGCTAGAAACAAGCAAAGAATAACACGAGAAATTTATAACATACCTGTGACTAGTTCTGGCGGCTTGCCCTTATCCTGATGTGTTGATAAGGCGTAAGAGCGGTTTTGACGTTGTCCGCCACTTGCGCTCGATGATGTACCCTACTGGAATGAGCGAGCTACTAGAGTTACTGAAGAGGTGGCTGTGGACCTACTCTCATCTGCTTAGCTGTTGAGAAATCTCTGTGCTTATGACCCAACTTGTCGCACTAAAAAAAGCATCTGATCCAACCATGCATTCTCCCAAATGGTGCTTCCCAGCTCTTACAAGATGGATACGTAATCTTCCTTACCCTAGGTCGGTACGGAACACTGGATGTCGAAGGTGTTGGAGCTGATGATCTCTGCTGGGAGCGTGAGTGGTGTCCACCACTTGTTCTCTGGTGGGAGAACTCTGAATCTCCTATTCTAGCCCTCTTGACCTCTCTCTTATTTTCTTTCACTTGCTCCGCCTCTATCTGTTAGGAATGTATCACCAAACGTGGAAAATCTATATCCGTATGCAACATGGAGGTCCTGCATTCCTTGAACAAGGAGTCTGACACTCCGTTCACAAATCCGCTCACACGAGCCCTCTGTCGGCGACCATCTTTGGTGTATACTTAGACAACCAGGTGAACTCCATCACATACTCCTTGACAGTCATGCTTTTTTGCCTCAAGTTGATGAACTCTACCTCCTTTGCTTCCCTCAGCTCTCTACGGAAGAACCTATCCAGGAAAGCAGTCATAAACTCATCCCAACTCACAAGGGCTGCTCCAACTCCCCGACTATCTCTCCACTGACAAAACTATATGTGAGCGATTCCTTTCAACTGGTAGGAGGCTAAGTCCGCGCTCTTTGTTCCCGTCACCCCTATGATTTGGGTGATCTTCTGGATCTCTTCTAAGAACTCATAGGGGTCCTCATCCACCCTTGACACCAAAGAACTCGGGTGGGTTCATTCTGAGGAAGTCTCTTACCCTAGCCGCCATTATGTTCCCATTCTAGGGAACATGATCCATCATTTGCTGGTTAATCTGGGCAGTCATGGCCTGCGAAAACATGTGGAAGGCTGCCCTGAACTCGGCATGAGTAACATGTCGATCCATTGGGTTCGTTGGGGTTGGTGGGGCTTGCTGGAGCCCATTAACATTTCTCCTTCCATTTGCTCATCTTGGAGGCATTATCTGTGAGCACATAAAGCATGTGTTAGGGGAGGGACTATTAGAGTTTCATACTCTACACACGATAAGAATCATGAAGAAAAGGGAACATTCCTAAAAATGTCTCGTAGTCGCTTCATCATAAGTGTGGCGCACTTCACACCCATGAAAAAGACTCTACTTAATGCAGGTTTCAGACACCCTAGGACACTCTAAACCCTTGCTCTGATACTAAGTTTGTCAAGACTCGAATATAGGCCCCGATCGCGACACGGGACAAAGAACTCCGAGAGGCTCCAAGTTGACCCATGGCATAATCATAACATAACACTTAACAATAAAACAACTAACAAAAACATAACTGTGCGGAAACTAATTGAAAGAGTCTAAACAAACCACAAAGAAAAATATAATCTAATAAAATCTCTTATACATAGGCTGAATCTGTTTACACAAGTCTAAAAACTTCTACTAAACTGATGAGTTGTTGGGACAAGACCCCAGCTAACTGTTAAAGTTTGAAAACTGAAATTTATCTGAAATAGAAACATAAATCTCATCCTCGAAAGATGAGGACTCACCACAGTTAGTTGAGATGGAAATGGAGTGTGTCTAACTACGAAGCTGAGTCTGGAAACCTGAATCTATATCATGAGACAATATAGCACATAAAGTATACGACCAGTACTTGGAATGTGCCAAGTATTCGAGAAACGTAAAGAAACTAAAAACACACAAGTATACTGAGGAAGTGAACTGAGTACGTCACTAGCCATATAAACAAACTGAAATATAGTAATCCTGCCTGAGATATGTAAATATTGATATGAAGCTTTTATTTGGAAAAAATTACTGAAGTGTAATCAAGTTGATGCATAAGGGTCATGTACTGTACATATACTGAGAATTGGAGTTGTAACTGATATCATACACTATACTGGCTATCTGCTGATAATTGATACTGAATTCTGCTAAGACTGATTCAACTGAAGTCTGAAACTATACAGAGCTGAGCCGAACTGATATCATAGACTAAGGGAGACATTCTATGTTATTGAGAGTCCCTACCTAACTGAGGGAAACATTCTTGGCTATTAAGAGTCTTTGACTGAACTAAGGGAAGCATTCTCTGCTATTGAGAATATTTGACTGAACTAAGGGAAACATTCTCAGCTATTGAGAGTCCCTGACTGAACTAAGGGAAGCATTCTCTGCTATTGAGAATCCCTGACTAGCTAAGGGAAATATTCTCGGCTATTGAGAGTCCATGACTGAACTAAGGGAAGCCTTCTCTGCTTTTGAGAATCCCTGACTGGCTAAGGGAAACATTCTCGGCTATTGAGAGTCCTGACTGACTAAGAGAAACATTCTCGGCTATTGAGAGTCCCAATTATGCTAGAAYATGGAAGAMACTAATCTGACATCATTCGTCTAATCTAGACTACTTCAGCTGAGCAGAGACCTGAGTGTTCAACTAATTACATCATATTGAATTTATTAAAGTCTGATCAAGGCTACTTCCTACTATCAACAAGCCCGAAAGTCTGAAAGATAATTATCATGCTTGGTACTCAAAATTCATAACATTTAAATCCCGAAATCATAGTATAATACATATATTCTAGATTCATGAAAGATCCATAGTTTTAAGTCATACTTTAAACATACACCCCGAAATCATAGTGAAGACATGTACATTCTTCATATTCACCAAAACCTATAATTTCTAATCATGCTTCAACAGATATACTAAATCATATATTCTAGATCTATGGACACCCATGTGATCGACCCATGTTTTAAACATATATAATGAGTTCATGGTGAGAGCATGTGAATATTTAATGAAATCATATTTCAAAATTTACACTAAATCATGGTGAAAATTCTATAATCATGCTATTTCAATATCATAAACATAATTCGAGAACTTGGAAGTAATTTCATAACCATACATGGCAATTAATTATGACGGGTCTTAGAATCCATAGAAGGCATATGAGAATTCATGCATAAATTGAAACCTTAGAACATGCTTTTCTACATATCAAGGGATTAGGTTTTAGTATAAAAATTGAGATACAAGGATGAAAGGAGATCCTTGTTGAAGTCCCACATACCTAATTAGAAGACTCCCTTACTGATCCTGGAACTTGCAACCCTTGAGGAGAAACCCTAGGTTCCCTTGAGCTTGAGAGAAGAAGAGGAAGAAAACCTTATAGATGATTTGGAGAATGAGAGGCTTAGGCTAGTTAAAACCCCTATATTTCGACCCCATTCAATACCCAAAATGATGCTATTTAAGAATTGGGAGCATAGGACTTTACCACAGTACCCTTGGGATTAAGATTAAAATGTTGTCCGTCCAGTGGCCACGATCCACACTATGAGTCGTTGGTCCTTACCACGGATCGTGGTGACCATCTGTTGCCACTGGGGAAAATTTCTTGGCTTCTGCTTCTTCGACCCACGACCAACAGGATGAGTCGTTACTTGATCCAATGACTCGTCAATACCTCCCGTCACCACCACTGCCTCAAACTTGCACCCTTTTATGAATTCCACTCGACGACTCCTCAGGAATACTCGTTACTTGACCAAACGAGTCGTCACTTCCCTTGTGGTCCACCAAAGAATTGACCCCAACTCGCTGAACTACTGCTCGTAACGAGGGACTACACGTCTCTTTACCTTACCTCACGAGTTGTGATGTGAGTCGTTACCCCTGAGCTCTAAAAAGGAACATTCACTTCTTCTTGGCACGAGTCTTACCATGAATCGTAGTGTCCCCTAATGGGTCGTACCATGACTCATTCTAATGCAAATTTTCCACTTCCAACTGAATTCTTTTTTTAAGTCTAGGGTATGATCTTACAAACTCTTGAGGTGTTACATCTTATTTTTGAGTATTATAGTTGAAAAGAACAAGTTAGAGATTGAATAATTTAACTTATGGTAAAAATATTATTCAATTATGTATTTAGCAAAATTATAAAAAATGATTAGAATATGCAGGTGGGTTTTGCCGAAAAAGAGTATTCAACTCCTAAAATCACTTAATGTTCTACTGTGTAAGTGTTGCATGAAGAAAAATAAAAATATATGCATTGTAAGTGGTTATAACTGTTACACCTCGATTTTTTTTATGATTATTTGATGGTTATATGTCATATTAAGGGAATTATGGGTCGTATGTTGTCCGTAGGTGAGGAGGGATACATGTGCAAAGGGAAAAGCGAAGAGTATGTGAAGTTTGTAAATAAGGGTCAATTTTAAATAGTCATATCTCCAAACATATAAAGATTCAGAAGTCCCATAACCTATCAAATGAAAGGTATTTGAGTCTAGTTTATAGTGAAAAAACCTGCTCATCAATCAGAGTTCGAAGTAAAAAGTTATGCTCATTTGAATACAACACTGTCAGTTGGAAAAGCGCCCAGGCACGCGGGCGCCGAGACAGGCAGGCAGCAGGCGCGCGGGGGCATGTCGCACGGGCGCCGCCCAGACCTTGGCCAGCCCGCCTATATGAAGTAAAATTGAGCTAGAAAGCTCATTTCTACTCCGTTTTAGTTGATTTTTTTTCCAGAATTTAGAGAATTCAAAGCCCCATCACATGGTGAAAAGATATCCCAGGTAATAAACTTCAATCTTGTCTATTTTGGACTTTGAAAAGAGAACCTTGAAAGAAAGTCATGGCTTGTTGTTGTCTTGTGGTTGATTGTGGTATCGCTGCATTTTTAAATGATTCTAGGCAGAGGAAAGAGCAGGAGTTTACTATTAATTTAGATGATAACATATCCAAGAAAGGGTAAGTAATTCCCTTTTTGATTTCTTTAAGTTTATGAGGTTATAACTTGAAGAATGTTGTAGTATTGTGTTGTTGTTTCTTTGTGTGTTTTTGTGGCATGTTGCTGCCCAATTTTTCTAGAACTTTGGTGACGTGAAGTTGCTGCTTGTTGGGGTTGTAAATTGGACTTGGAAGCAGCCTTAAGGAGTAAGCTTGAAAGGAAGATTTTCGACAAAATTAGAGTCGATGTGCCAAGGTATGTAAAGGCGTCCCTTTCCTTGTTTTTCAAGCACGAAACTAAGTTATTGAAAGGATCAATATTCCTATGTTTTTAAATCATATTGAGAATGTGATCCTTTACAAAGGATTTGAAATACTTGGCATAAAGCTTGAATCATTTAGAATGGTTGAAGCGAACAAATGCGAAGCGAGAAATGCATAATTTTATACAGATTGTTGCCGTAGTTCTAAATCGAGTCACAGAAGTGCCCTTAACGTGGGCACCGTGAGCTGGTTCTTTGCAATATACTATATATGTGATGTTGAATATATGATAAGATCTAGTCACTTAATTGGAAATTGGTAGGAAATGCTAAGGCAGCTGACATGTATTGAACTTAAGCTAAGAAGATGAGGCTAAGCCGATTGAGGGTAACGAGCTTATTGAAATGAAGTCTTAATAGATATTTGTTAATCCCTCCTATATGTTTATGTTTTAAAAAAGTAGATTTTATGTTTTCCTCTTTAAAAAGCTAAGCAAGCGGGCGTAGCGAATAAGCTAATTTGATACATGGCTAACGGGGAAAGAGTCGCTAAGTTGTCAATTAGGCCAAGAGGTAAGTGCGTATAAGAATTGATGGAATAGTGAACACGAGGGTAAAGACTTGAGAGTAGAGTGAATAATTTTGTCAAAGAAGTTAAGATGAATAAGGAAATAGAGTTAAATGTTATTTAAATTATACAATACGGGTTACGATGGTGAACGAGGTAGGCAACAGCTAGGAAGATTAACCTATTTGTAAAGACATTTAGAAAAATTTATAAATTAAGTTATTTATGTTTAATATATGTTACATTGATGAACTATGCCACTAAAAAGTGTTAACCTTCTAGGAAATAATTAGAGTTGAGCGTCTTTGCAAAATAGTAACTTAAGTTGAGAAGCTCTTTGCTATACCCCTAAACGATTATGTTAAGTTATCTATTCTAAGTATTGAAATTTTCTACCATGTCTGCAGAAAGAGGCAAACCTAGGATCTTCTAAGTCACTTATGATTATGTAAGCTTTCTTAAGCTCTGCCAGGATAATTGCAAAGTTATGTAAGTCAATCAACATCACAGGAATTATGACTATTTATCTTTATTTTCCTATAAGGAATCACGAGTAGTTACTCAAGAGTTCCTAAGTTATAGAGCTCCAAGTCTCAGATCCTTAAATTATGTCTTTACATCCCTAATTTATGTTGAAATGTCTAGGCGATATAAGAAGTTTTTGAGAGATCATATTTGGGGAATTATGCTAATATTCGGTCAAGTATCCGATGTTGTATACAGTCCTAAACACTCAAGTCTTTATATGTCTTTCCAGTAAGAAGTCTTAATGTATATTATTTTCATGTTATAACATATAGTTGAAAGTCATGCATCTTTATGTTTAGCTCTTGTTGGGTTATCAGTTTAATTTCTAAATTCAGAGGAGAAATTCTCCCATGTACTAATGTTCCCCAATGTCTAAGTAAGTATAAGTGCAGGCTATGATAATGATCAGTTAAGCTCAGAACTTTGAATACCAGAAAGTCTCCTGGAGGGCACCTAGTTAACTAATGCGAGTTATACATTATGCCTAGAAGTCTCATACGTTGTATATCAGCCAGTTCCAGTTCTCAATTCTATACACATGTATATGAAAAATAACTCCAAGTTCCTAGTTATAATTTTCATGTTTTCCTGCAAATACGTTAAATGAATTAAGAACTATATGTGCTTATCTACATGATAAATTTAGCAATGAAATTCCAATGTATAGTTGTCGATACGGGTAAAGAAACCACTGGTAGGCAGTATATATTTGCAGTTCCCAAATGTTAAAGAATTGTGTAGAGATGAGCTCTATGTGTTCTATCCAAGTAATATGTTAAATTGGTAGCATTATTTGTAGGACATTGTCTGTAAGCCTACAAAAGTTCTTATATTTGTCTCGCCTCTTGAGAAGGTCCTTCAAATGGCGGTTGACATGTTCATGTATAATTTGACAGCTTGCGTATTATATATACATATTTTCTAGCTTTACATGATATAGGTGCTCTTGCATTTATAGTTACGAAAAGAGGCCTATTCCGACCACAGTTTAACATTTGTCATTTTATATGTCTCGTGTTAAATTGACTCAATATAAGTCATATCGACCCTATTTATGATTATGATTGAGAATTATTTTTTTATTTTATCCCGATGTAGTACATCGGCCGGAGATATTTTTATTTTACCTCAGTGTGTACATCGCCGGGAGATATTTTTATTTTACCTCGGTGGTACATGTTTGGAGATATTACATTTTATTCGGTGTGGTACCGACTGGAGATATTTTTATTTTACTGATGTGATACATCAACTGAAGATATTTTATTTTTCCTGGTATAGTACACCATTGGATGAATTTTATATATGGATTTATGGTTGTCTAGTTGTTGGCATTACGGTTATAGATTTTCTTGTGCATTACTTGGTTGCATTTGCACTTGATATTGACTTATTGTCATGTTTCAGTTTCTAGGATTCTGGGTGGTATTATTCCTTTATTTTTTTTTTTGCTCAATTATCATTGCTATCTTACGTGTTTATAGTTTTCAGCCTTGCATACTACATTTCATTCGTGCGCGTCCCTTCGCCTAGGGACTGCGTTAGATGTCGCGAGATATAGCGAGAGAGTCAGGATTACCGATTCTGAGTAGCAATTCACGTGAGATTAGTGGATGTGTTGGTATGCTCTTTTCTTTCTGGAGCTAAGACTGGTTTTGTTTCGGTTAGAGTTTTGAGATGCGGTTATGGGTAGTTAGATTTTTGTTCAACCATAAGTCGGTTACTCTTTAGAGCTTTGTGGACTTAGTGTGTACAATGGTATTCGGTTTGTGGCCTTGCCGCTTTGTTATTTTATTTTAGCGTACTCATAGCCTTGTTTTCATTTCAGTTGTTTACCCTATATTGTTGAGACATTTATAGGTCCAGTTGTGCTTGATTGTCGTGGCAGTAACTTGAATGACCTAAATATTACGATTCACAGATATCCTTATAGCAGCTTCCCGTTCCCCGATCGAGGTATGGGAGCCAGTCACTTTTCCCTCCCCCAGTTATGGGGCGTGACAATAACTTTACTTCCACAATATGGTGAAATTTTTTTTTTATACGTAAATAGTTCTAAAAAGTAAATTAATTGTCTTGAATAGAAGTTTAGATCGTAATGTATGTCGTATATGAAGTAGAAATTATTATAATTTCACGAACATATTATAATAGAAGACAATTATTCATAAGATCAATATATATTTTTGTGATGATGTGCAAAACGCGTTTCTTATTGGATATAATTGAAGGATAATTATACTCTTCAATTTTAGGATAGAGTGGAGATAATTATATGATGTAATTATAAATTTATTGTTAATATCTTATTTTTTATTCTTGTTTTAAATTATTTCTTATTATTTTTTATTATTTTAATTTTAATTTTATTTTTTAAATGTTTCTTCATATTTCTTTACTTTTTATTTCCTTTCTTCTTATTTTTTAATCTTTACTTTTTGTGATTTCATGTAATTACTCATATTTTTTATTTTATATCTTTATTTTCTCTTATTATATAAGAGGGAGTTAAGCTCTTCTCCATCAACATTCTTGCTTTATTAAGGGAAATGGTTGTCATTTCAACGTGCTTTTGTTACAATAGCCTCTTAGATCTTCCTGTGCTAGCTACTAAGCACGTACTCCCATAATTGTGTAGTAGAGCATGTCGCTTCCCTCTTCATATATCTCCGATTCTTTCAAAGGCAGTCTGATTTATTTACATCTCCTTCTTTGAAAATTTTTGTAGTAAGTTCAGTTTGTGTATTGATTTTAATTTATGCCTTTTTAGTTTTTCTCATCTGTTATGATTTTTGTTAAAATTCGTGAGAATTTGAGGTCAAAGCTGTAATGCCCGAGCTCAAAAATCTAATTCGGGACAGATGAAAATCCAGAAAAGCTGCAGAAATGCTTCAGGATGACCCACTTAATGAGTCGTCATGAGACCCAATGACTCGTTATGTCGATCGTGCGAAGAAGGAGTGAGTTTGGAAAATGAGAAATGATGTACCCAATGAGGACATCGCGAGTCTTGATCCTTGACCACTGACCCGTTAAGTCACTCATGGTTAGGCCTGAGTTGAGAATATTTTTATTTGACCAGTGGTGAAACGGAGTCGTCATGTGGCAACGACTCGTTAAGTGACTCGTTACCTAGTCTAGAGTTGAATCTTTGCTTGATGAACGTGGTCACGGCTGGTGACCATGACTCGTTTGGTCCCTCGTGGTGACCTACTGAGGGTCCCAGGCAGTGTAACTGACGGGAGTGACCACGAGTCGTGGTCAGTCACCACAACCTCATTGGAGTCACCCGTTAGGGCACAAAGTTTTTCGGCCAATTTCTAAGGGATATTTAGTAATTTCCTATTCTCCTAAGCTCTAAACTACGTCATTTTGAACATAAATTCATACTTATTAGAGGGTTAGGATGGTTCCTCCTCATTCTCACGATTATTCTCAGGAAACTTATTGAAAGTCCTCTCTAGAAACTCTCAAGCAAGCTTAGGGTTCTCATCTATTGCAGCAGGTCAAGTCCTCTTCTACAGGTGAATTTTAGTGGTATATGGGAATTCAACAGAGGGAATTGTCCTTCCCTTGTTTCCCCCAAATTTCTACCATAACTCCATTATCAGTTTTAGCCTGAGCTTTTGAATACGAATTGAATTTCATATTTTTTCGTTAATTTCTTTGTAAATAATATCCATGTTAGTTGTTCATATTATCTCCATCAATTCCTAATTAAATTTTCAATGTTCGTACAAAAGTGAATTTAAGCCTAACATTCGGGTAATGATTTTACTTATTAAATTTCATCTAGCGAATGAAGAATGTTATTATTTGAATTTCCTAAATTCTTACTATATATTTGTTGAGCAATTATTTCATTAATAACAATGATTTTAGCATTGTCGAGATAAGTATACTTTAATTCTTAAATTTTTGCCATATTATGAAATTTCCGTGTTGTTGGGATAAGTCGATTTTCTCTATTGGCTGCTAGTAGTTAGGACCAGTGAGCGTAGGATATCTTGAGTCTTTTGAAAATTGTCAGATTGATCAGCTTGACTTCGGTCTTGTTTCTAGGTGTGAGTGATGCCTCTCAGTTATTAGAATCAGACTCAGATTATGATTTTCTGTCCATTGGGCAGTCATGACATTCTAGCATATAGCTCAGACTAGCCCCGAGACCCCGGGTTCGGTCACAACTTGTTCTTAGACGGTTACGACGCTTTCGGACAATAGCTCTAGCCGATCTAGGAGCTTGGTTTCAGAATTTGATCCGATAAGACTCTCAGGGTACATGCAGTTATACGTACCTGACTATTCTTGGACCCGATTTCCATTCTCGGCTTAGTAGTTCGATTGAGGTTTTCAGTGGGAGTAGAACCTAGCAGAAACGGGACGGGGTTGCGGCGCACCCGGAGTTCCCAAAACTACGTTGCCAGCGTAGGTTACAGTATTACTTGGCCTGATTGGCCCCAGTTTTGTGATCAGTTCATGCCTTTATACCTGGCCCAAGGTATAATGGGTCCTACCGATGGGAATTGTATACACCGCCAGTTCCACGTCTAGCTCACGTGGTTATATGTCGATTCTGAGACTCTCCACTAATCAGTCCGGTCCAGTTTCAGAATAAGCAGCTTGGTTAAGTTCTAGTCCTCAGTTTAACTTAGTTTAGTACAGTACCTTAGACTCGGTGTTTGGACTTAGGGCATGTCCTTCGGCCATTAGGCAGGGGGTCATCTCGACCATTTTCGGATTTCATCCGTAGTTCAATTCATCTTACCTGTTATTGTCATTGCGTATCATTTTAGTTCAGACTTTATATTCAATTATGTTTCTCCCACTTACTCAGTACATTCAAAGTACTGACGCATGCTTTATGCTTTATTGTTTCATATCTAGCTAGGTTCTCAAACTCATTACTTAGCTAAACACGCTTGATTCGAGATTCTCCATCTCAGCAGTTGAAGTGAGTCCTCATCATCAGAGGAATTATTTCATCCCTTTTTTCATTTATTAGTTTAGTTAGACTTAGAGTTGGCTGGGGGCTTGTCCCGGCAACTCCTCGGTTAAATGGCTTTTAGACGAGGCGTGATTTTCGGATTTATTAGTATTATTCAAATGTTTCCCGAACTTTATGTTCTTGACTTGCCTTTTATGAATGCTTATTGATATAGTTTCAAAGTTCCGTTGTGCATGTTTACTCCGAACCTTTAGTGAATGATAGACCAGGGGTTGACTTGGGGTCACTTGTGGCTTCAAGTACGAGTGTTACGTCACAGGAGTGTAGACTCGGCGTGACAAACTGTGCTCGAGCCCTAGGTTTAGAAGTATCCTCATAATGTCTAAAAGCCACGACATGTAATTCCCTTTTCATGGGTGTGAAGCGCGCCCGCCTTGAAAAGGAGGCTATGAATGTTAATAGAAAACTCACTTTTGTTTATGCTCTTTATCGTGCGTTAGCGTTCAGATTCCAGGAATGTCCTTCTAATTCGTGCTCTATTACATTTCAGTGAACCATGCCTCCCGGACGTGGTAATGGAAAAAGGGCGATTAGTGTCAACAGATCTGCCCCACTAGCCCCGACAACTCCTCCAAGATGATTCGGTGTCTCTTCTTTGAATTAGGCATTTCAACATTAGCCCAAATAGTCATCAGCCGGGTGAACCGGCAAGTGGTTCCAATGAACACCAATGGAGTGCAGCGGTGCGGGGGTGTGGGACTTCACCGGATGAACCCTCTAGATTTTCATGGAACAAAGGTGGGGAGAGGACCCCTGAGGTTTTATAGAAGAGATTAGAAAAATTGCCCATATTATAGGTGTCAACTCCTCCGAGAGTGCCGACCTAGATGCCTACGAGCTTAAAGGGGTAGCCCGGGTTTAGTAGCAGAAGTGGAAGGAGGGTGGCCAGTGGAAACAGGAATGGTGGAGTGGTAGGAGTTCCACCGGCTTTCACGGACCAGTTTTCCTCGGGGTGAGGAGGCGAAGATGTTAGGATTTATGAACTTGTGACGGGGCAACGAGGACAGTGGAGGAGTATGCTCTAGAGTTTGCAGTTATCAAAGTACCTCCAGAGATGGTGGCCGAGCCAAGGGCTCATATGCTGAGTTCGTTAGTGAGTACACATCTGTCTGGTCCCCAAGGAGTGTAGGGCCGGGTAAATCTTTGATTAGAGACATGGACCTTTCTAGCTTGATTTTCTATGTCCAGCGATTGAGGCTGAAAAACTTAAGGATATGAAGTGAAGAACAAGAGGGCAGGACGCAGTCAGATTTTGACCATAAAGATCCTAGCGGGGGGTAGCGCCCGTAGCGGCAACAACAACAACAGCAACAGCGAGAGCCCAACACCCGGTTGGCCAGTGCCCCAACATTTCGCTCGCCGGGGTCGGAGGGAGTAGGTTATGCGGCACTCAGTCTCAGGCTCAAAGTATCGGGAACAAGTATCCAGTTTGTCCCAGTATGGTAGGAATCACCCAGAGAATGCCTTCGGGGATGAGAGGAGCACATTTGGGTGGGCAACTTGAACCACGAGGCTTAGGAGTGCTGGAATCGGCGGGGGCGGGTGGAGATCCCCGACGAGGCTAACACCTTAGGTACAGAGCGGTCAGCGCCCAAAATCGTTTTCTATGCTCTATCTTCCTATCAGGATCAGGAAAGCTCAACCTGATGTAATTCTTGTATGTTACATCTCTTCCATCTAGACACGTATATGCCCTTTTAGATCCAAGGCCACTCTTTCGCTCATGACTCCTTATATAGTGGTTCGATTCAATATAAGTCGGTCTCTCAGAATCATTCTCAATCCTACCTATTTGGCGAGTCAATTGAATTCAGCGGGTGTATAGAAGCCCTTGATCTCGATCTGGACAAAGTAATTCAGTTGATCTCATAGAGCTAGACATGATTGACTTCGACCTTATTCTCGGCAGGGATTGGTTACACTCTGCTATGTCTCGATTGATTATAGAACTAGAGTTTTCAAGTTTCCAGTTTCCTAATAAACTAGTGTTAGAATGGTCAGGCGGCGGTTACCAGCACCTAAGGGTAGGATTATTTCCTACCTTAAGGACGAAACTCATTTTCAAAGGATGTCTATATCACCTGGTTCGGAGTCAAGGATTCCAACTCGAGACCCCAACCATTCGGAGTCAATTCAGTTGTGGCGAGTTCCTAGATATATTTCCTGAGGATCTTCCTTGAATGGAAAATAGACTTAGGAATAGATCTCCTCCCGAGATACTCGGCCCATCTCCATCCCTCCTTACAGAATGGCTCCCCAGGCTTAAGGAGTTTTAAGGAGCAGCTAAAGTCTTCTTGACAAGGGTTTATCCAGACCCAACATCTCTCCCTAAGTGCTCAGTGTTATTCATGCGTAAGAAAGAAGGTACCTTCAGAATGTGCATAGATTATTGTCATTTGAACAAAGTCACAGTCAAGAAAAAGTATCCTTACCCAGGGTGGACCTATTCGATCAGCCGAGAGAGCTAATTATTTCTCCAAGAACGATCTCAAGGTCAGGATACCATCAGCTTAAGGTTCGAGAGTGTGACATCACAGAAAACAACATTGAACTTGGTATGGTCACTATGAGTTTGTGGTGATGTCCCTTTGGACTCACAAACGTCTGACAACCTTTATGGACCTGATGAACAAAGTCTTCAAGAAATATCTGGATATGTTCGTTATTATATTTATAAATGACATTCTGGTATACTCCAGAAATGAGGAGGAGCATCTGCAGTCACGAGGATAGTGCTTCAAACACTCGAGAGATGCTTGGTGTTTTCCAAATTCGGTAAGTGCAAATTTTGGTTGAATTCTATGACCTTCTTGGGTCACGTGGTCTCACGTGAAGGAATACAGGTGGATCCTCATAAAATAACAGAAGTGAAGGATTGGCCCGAGACCTACCTCTCCCTACGAATCGGGAGTTTCTAGGCTTAGCGGGTTGTGCATTGGTTTATGGAAGGTTTATCCTTCATAGCATCTCCACGACCAAGTTAACCCGAAGAAGGTGAAATTCAGTGATTCGAGCAGTGTGAGAGAAGAGTTTTCAGGAGTTGAAGACTCGACTCACTACCGCTCACAAATGATAACCTTGCCGGAAGGATCGGACAGATTTAGTTGTTTATTGTAACGCTTCTAGAGTTGGACTCGTTTGCGTTCTGATGTAGCGGGGCAAAGTGATAGCCTATGCCTCTAGATAACTCAAAGTTCATGAGAAAAATTACCCAACTCATGACTTGGGTTAGTAGTGAGTATTCACGTTAAAAATATGGAGACACTACTTATGCAGGTTCATGTGGATGTGTTCATCGATCACAAGAGCCTTCGATAAGTGTTCGACGGAAGGACCTAAACCTCGTCAGAGATGGTGGTTGGAGTTGCTAAAGTTTTTGATATGAGTGTGCTATATCACCAGGTGAGGCCAATGTAGTGGCTGACGCATTAAGCAGGCGGTCTATGGGAAGTGCTTAGCTCACATGGAAGAAGACAAAGAGGGAGCTAGCGAAAGAAGTGCACAGGCTAGTCCGATTAGGGGTGCAGTTGGTGGTTTTAGCCGAAGGTGGTGTGATAATGCAAAATGGGTCAAATTCATCCTTGGTAGTTGAAGTTAAGTCCAGACAAGATGAAGATCCAGTTCTACTTAAACTTGAAGAAGTTCTTCGAAAGGAGGTTGAGGCTTTCCCAGGGGAGATGGGAGTGCTTCGTTACCGGGCGGGTTGTGTGTACCAATGTTGGTGAGTTCGAGCCGGTAGATACTGGCTGAGGCACACAGCTCGTGATACCATTCACCCGGTGCTACCAAAATGTACCGCGTTTTGCGGGATATTTACTGGTGGAACGACATGAAAAGAGACATTGCTGAATTTGTAGCTAAGTGCAGTGCTAGCAAGTTAGGTAGAACAACAAAGACTAGGAGGTATGACCCAGGATATTAGCATACCCACATGGAAGTGGGAAGAGGTAAATATAGACTTCACATTCTGAGTCTACCTGAACACACTGGCAGCATGATGAAATCTGGGTGGTAGTAGATCGGATGACTAAGTCAGCTCACTTCCCTTGATCAAAACCACGAGACTCAGTAGGGAATATGCCAAACTTTACATCAAGAGTTAGTCGAGACTCCATGGGAACGCACTCCGCAATCATTTCGGGCAGAACACAATTTACCTCTCACTTTTGGGATTCTTTGGGAAGGGACTAGGTACTCAGGTCCAAGTTTCGATCTTGCTTTTCATCCGCATGCGATGGGCAAGGCTGAGCCGACCATTGACTTCTGGAAGATATGCTTTGGGCGTGCGCAATTGATTTTAAGGGTAATTAGGGTAACCATTTACTATCGAGGTTTGCATACAACAACAGCTACCATTTCAGCATCCAGATGGTCCCATTTAAAGCATTGTATGGTAGAAGGTGTAGATCTCCTATAGGGTTGTTTAAAGTTTGTGAAGCTACATTAATAGGTCCAGGACCAGTTCATGAGGCAATGTAGAAAGTTGGGTCATCTACGAGAAAGAGTTGAAAATAGCTTGACCATTAGAAATCTTATGCCGATGTGCGAAGAAGAGAGTTGGAGTTTGCGGAGTTGATGGGTGGTATACCTGAAAATTTCGCTAATGAAAGGGGTGATGAGGTGGAAAGAGAGCTTAGTCGAGTTATGTGGGATCTTATAGAATTTTGAGATTACCTTCGCAATGTAGCCTATGAGCTAGAGTTACCTTCAGAACTAGCGGTTGTGCACCCATTTTTCCATGTGTCACTTTTGAAGAAGTGCATCGGAGATCCAACCCGGTTGTGCCATTTACACTATAGATAAAGATAGTCTCTATGTAAAGGAAGTACCAGTCCGGATCCTTGACCGTCGGGTGCGTAAGGCGAGGAACAAGGAAATAGCGTGACAATTCTTATGGAGGAATCGCGGAGTTGAGGCTACATGGGAGGCCGAAGCAGATACGATGGCCAAATACCCGCACTTGTTCCCTGCCGGCTCCGATGCGACTTGAGACATTAGTTATGACCCTAGAACTCGGTTTAGTTTCATGACTTTCGGTTCGGATGTTCGAGTCTCTTTTATGTTTTTAAATGTATGTGTGAAAAGTAAATTGATTCAGTTATGTATTTTGAAATGGAGGTAGTCATTAAGGGCGATTTTGGAATTAATTGAGCAGTATTTGGAAAGTTTGATTGCTATTTTTTTGCTTTCTGTGTGTTTTCTAACATTCGAGGATGAATGTTTACAAGGGAGAGATATTGTATTTCTCTAGAAACTCAAAATCTAATTCCGGGACTTGAATAAGAAAATCGAGGAAAGCTGCGAAATACTTCGGGACGACCCACCTATGAGTCATCATGAGACCCAACGACTTTCGTTAGGTCGATTCGTGCAAAGGAGAGAGTTTGAAAATGAGAAGCGGTGTGCCTAGCAGGGACATCGCGAGTCGTGGTCACGGCCACAACCCGTTAAGTCACTAGGTAATTACAGGGCACTGAAGTTGGGAATATTTTTGGTTTACCAGTGTACTTGAGTGGGTGAAACGAGTCGTCACATGTAACGACTCGTTAAATGACTCAGATTACCTAGTCTAGAGTTGAATCTTCGGTAGTGGATCGTGGTGCACGGCGGGTGACTGAGTCATGATCGGTGACTACAACTCGTTAGGTCCCTCGTGGTGACCTACTGAGGGTCCCAGGCAGTGTACCTGACGGGAGTGACCATGAGTCGTGGTCAGTCACCACGACCCGATAGGTCACCCGTTAAGGGCACCTGTCGGTTTTACCCAGTGAATTTCTTTGGACTATTTAGTAATTTCCTATTCTCTTAAGATCTAAACTCGTCGTTTAAACATAAATTCAGACTTATTAGGGTTGAGACAGTTGCTCCCCTCATTCTGACAATTATTCTCAGGAAACTTATCGAAAGTCCTCCGAAACTCTCAAGCAAGCTTAGTGTTATCATCTATTGCAGCAGTTCAACTCCTCTTCTATGGGTGAATTTTAGTTAGGTATGTGGAAATTCAACTTGAGGAATTGTCCTTCCCTTTTGTCCCCCAAAATCCTACCATAATTCCTTATCAGTTTTAGCCCTAACTTTGAATTCAAATGAATTCCATGTTTTTTTTAGTTAATTTTATTTGGAATAATATCCATGTTGGTTGTTTATATTATCTCCATCGTTCTAATTAAATTGTCAATGTTCGTACAAGAAATGAATTTAAGCCTAACATTCCGAGTAATGATTTTGTTTATTGAATTTCATCTAGTGAATGAAGAATGTTGTGGGATGAATTTCCTAGAAATTCTTACTATATATTTGTTGAGCAATTATTTCATTGATAAGAATGATTTTAGCCTTGTTGGATGGGATTTCTTTAATTCTTGAATTATTGCCATATTATAAGAAATTCCCGTGTTGTTAGGATAAGTCGAGTTCTCTATTAGCTGCTAGTAGTTCGGGAAAAGTTAGAGCATTAGAATCTCTTTAGCATCTTTGAGAAAATTGTCAATTGACAGTTTGACCCGTCGTATTTCGAGGTGTCGGTGGTGCCTCTCAGTTATCAAAATCAGACTCAGATTATGGTTTTGATCCTTTAGGCGGTCATGACATTCTAGCATATAGCTAACTAGCCCCCATGACCTAGTTCAGTTACAACACATTGTATGACGGTTATGACGCTTCCCGGACAAGCAGCTCGACTAGTCTAGAACCCCGATTTTAGAATCTGGTCCGATAAGACTCTCAGGGTACATGCAGGTGCCATTCCTGACAGTCTTGGACCCCAGTTTCGAGCTATCAGCTTAGTAGTTCAGTTGAGGTTTTCGGTGGGAGTAGAACTTAGCACCGAATGGCGGGGTTCAGCGCACCGAGATTACAAAACTCGTTGCCAGCGTAGGTTGCAGTATTACTTGGCCTGATTGGCCCCAGATTTTTGTGATCACCTAGTTCATGTCTTTATACCCTGGCAAGGTATATTGGGTCCTACCGGTGGGGTGTAGACATCGGACTCCACGTCTAGCTCGCGTGGTTATGTTGATTACAGACTCTCCCACTAGTCAGTCCAGTCCGTTTCAGAATAAGCAGCTCAGTTCAGTTCTAGTCCTCAGTTTAACTCAGTTCAGTACAGTATCTTAGACTTAGTGTTTTAGACTTAGGGCATGTCCTTGACCATCGGGCAGAGTCATCTACGACCATTTGGTTACATCCGTAGTTGATTCGGCTTACGTTGGTCATTGCGTGTCATTTCAGTTCCAGACTTTTATTCAATTATGTTTCTCCTACTCACTCCAGTACATTTCAAAGTACTGACGCATACTTTTATGCTGTATTGTTTCATGATACAACTGCAGGTTCTCATACTTAGCATCGTTAGGCGCGCGATTCAGATTCTCCATCTCTAAGTTGAAGTGTGAGTCCTCATCATCCGAGGCATTATTTCTTCCTTTTGGTCATTTATTAGTTTCCAGTTAGACTTAGAGTTAGCTGAGGCTTGTCAGCAATTCCTCAGTTAGATGGCTTTCAGACAGACATGATTTTCAGATTTATTAGTATTATTCAAATGTTTGAACTTTATGTTTTCAGACTTGCCTTTTATGAATGCTTATTGATATAGTTCAAAGTTCTGCTGTTATATTTACTCAGAATGCTAGTGAATGATAGACCGAGGGTTGACTTGGGGTCACTTGGCTGGTACCGTATTACGTTCGGTGTGAACTCTCGGGGCGTGACACAAACTTTGGCTCTTTGTTGGTTTAACATTTAGAGCGGAGAAGTTATGATATAGATTGATGAAGCTTGACCTATGATGCTAATTATGGGTACAGGATAGTTTTCCGATGAAAAATGCTAAACGAATAAGTTAGTCCATGGAGAAATATAGGAAGTTCTCTTGACAAAAATATGCAGACAATATTAATTCTATATGCATGTGTTAAGCATCTTCTTCTTCCAGTCTCCTGGTACTACTGATTTGCCTTTGCCGTGATTCTTGGTTAATATTCCATAGATATAAACACATGAGTCTGAATATTTGGCCATTTTTTAACTGTGAATTATAAGTGTTTTAACCAAATTCCTCTTTTAACATTAGCAAATCTCATAATTAATGTACTGTTATAGCCAGTTTTAAGCCTGTCAATTAGTTGTTCCAAGACAAAGTTTATTCTAATAAAACTGTAGCTGTTTGGATTTACGTGTTCTGTTTTTCAATGACTTGCCTCACTTGCCTAGGATTGTTCTGTAGTGGAAAGCCATCACTTCCCTCTTCATGCATCTCAATTTTCTTGTAGTTCTGTCTTTTCACTGTGCTTCTACTCACTGCCACTTCCTCTATTTCCACCTTCTCATGGGGCTTCCTCGCTGCAACTTCTTTGACTGTTCGTTTAAACATAGGTCATTATTTATGTAATTTAGACCGAAACTGAAAATCTTAAGAAGAACATATTTGAATTAAAACATGGACGCTTTCATTTTTCCATGAATCCACCTAAGCTTCTTAACTCTGTAAATCATATTATCAAGCGGATATGTATCTCCAAAGAGCAAAGACCTGTACGTCTTCTAAAACGTGGCAACCAGCACATGTTTTCTATTTTCACACAATTATTTCCCTCACTTTGTCTTCATATCTGTTCAATTTTCCTTTTATCGCTGCTAATTCATTTTTCTTCCTCTTGCTTTTCCCATTTTGCTGCTGCATAATAATCCCCTAAAAAGAGTCAGACTTACATCTCCGTAAATTTCAGGTTGATCTCCGGCTTATTAAAGCTTTCTTTCCCTCTATGCCTATTCTATTCCTTTGTAACCGTGTTAGTGTAATTTATGTAGAATGTTGCAAGCTGTATTTATTGGAGTTTAGTTGTGTCTTTAGATGCTTTCTTGAAAGTAGACTCGTATTAAGCAAATTTTTACGTCTTGCTTTCTAGGAATCGCATGACACGATAGCACTTTCTGCAGTATAGCAGTGTGCACAAAATAGGAAACCAATATCCAAATGTTTGTCACTTTCTACTGAGCACAGAGCCGACCTTTGCTGGATAAATTAATGTAACCAAATTTATAGGTGGCTGAGTTTGTTGTTTGTTGATTCAAGTGTGATCAATATAACCAGGCTGCTTGATGATTTTGTTTTACAGAGCATTAAATTTCAAAAGATACTATCTGTGCTATATCAAATCCTTATGAATATCTTTTTCTTTAGCTCAATCTATGTAGTCACATATTGAGCCTTCAGTAATAAATAGTTCATACATAATTGTTCTACAGTTCAATCTGAAGTTATTCTGTTTGTGTGGGTATCTTTATCATTGCATGACATATATCAGATTAAATTACTCTATTTATGACACACAGTGTGTTTGTTGTTAAAATGTGCATACTTACGCACATAGAATCCAGCATATATTAGATACATGTCGCTCCGCTAGATACAGTTAATCAATATTTGTCATACAAAAAAAAGGATAGATACAAATACATTCTTTATTCCTGATCTTAATGCACAAGATACTACTAATAAAAATTTTCTAAGCATATGATTACAGTCTATGCACTTCTTCTGTATCTAAATGATTGAGATGCCAAAACTAATCTAATCCTTGAAATTGGCATTTTATTCATAGATTTAACTTGCCATATCTCTTCTTATAATTAATTATTCTGGGCTATTTGTAGGATCCGCTAACGGCTCATATCAATGGATCTTCAGCGAGACAAGAAACGGTCTCACTTGGTAAAGAAAACTACCGATAAGAATACTAAGCGCCATGAAACGAATCAACAAGTCATCTTCTTCTTCAAAATAGCGCTACAAAGATTAGTACATTTCATATTATCATCATATGTAGTAGTGTTGAAAAGAAATATAATGCACCCAACCCCATTTACAGATCAATTCACGGATACTTAATATTGTATGTGCATATTTTCGAATTTGACAGCCATTGTATGTTCTTTACGAATATAACACTTTCCAATTGCAGCGGAAACACTGTGCAGAAAAGCCTGTAACTGTGAAAACATTTTATACATTTAATTAACTGCCGCATTAAAGTTTCATTACAAAGTCATTGGGCCTGTACATAGCACAGGCAACTTTCAATGGTTAACATAAATGCCTTTGAAAAATATAGTTTATGAATTAATGTAGAATTTCATTGTTGAACGATATTACTTGAATATATTTTTTTTGAATTATATATAAATAAAAAGACGTTCAAGTTTGTTTTAAAAATTAATAAATACAATATTTTATTTTTTAAATTTGAATTGAATTGAAATTGAATTGATAATTGAGGTTTTTTTATTTATTTTAGTAGTATTGACTTGTTATCTGCATTATATGTCATTTATTTTTTAGTTAGAATTGAAAGATTATTTCTGGTCAAATATTTAAATAATTTTATGATGTTATATTTATAATATTAATATTTTTGTCAAATATGCATTTTATGATGTTCTTAAAAAATGTGACTTTTAATTTTTATAATTAACATGATTAACTTTTTCTATTTTAAAAATTTTAATCTAATTGTGTAATTACACTTGTGCAAACAAACAATACGCTTGTAATTTCATTATGACAAATAAGCAGAGATCATGATAGTACTATACTATACCAATTACTACCTAGTAATTACACCAATTTCAATTACTAGGTGACTTTGCAAATAGACGCTAGAAATTTACCAATGCCTAATCGTCACATTATTTTGTAGCTATATGCTCACTTTATCACGATCCCAAATGAGCTGATCGTGGGCACCTACATCAACTGCGGCTTCGATAGGAGAACCACTCTTTCTAATAAATGAAATAATAATTATGGATCTCATAAACTTACACCAACCAACATTATTCTTGAAATACTATTAAAATAAAAGAAATGCTCCCAAATCCTTGACTCTCCTAAGATCTAGTCTAGACGGTACAAGAGCTCTATTTAGAATACTAACAAGTAAAAAGGACACGGCTTTGCACTGCGAAGAAAATGCGGCGATGCCGAGTATCGCCTCGTCAATCATGAAACTACAATTCACCTGCCACAACCTACACCCAAAAGGTGCAACAAGAGTAGTATCGGTACACCACGCGTACTGGTAGGGCATCATTGACCGACTACATTTAGTTTATGCAGCAGTATAAAATTAATAAAGGAAAAGGTCAAATTTACCCCTCTACTTTAGTTTAATAGCTAATTTTACCTTCCATCGTATTATAGAACCAATATATCCTGATGTTGCAAAGTATTCAAAAATACCCCTCTGGATGGAATTCCAAATAAGGAGTATTTTAAATGAGATTTGGAATCGACACTTAAAATCAAGTTTGAAGAACTTATATTAATTGAAGTGTGTCAGTTGACCAATGCGTTTGCTTAAAAGCAGCACATGATATATTTGTTAAAAATTTGAAAATCATGAAAAAATAAAAATATTTTTAATATTTAAAATTTCAATTAAATTACATGTTTTTTTTGTTTTTTTAAATTTTTAAAAATTCAAAAAAGTTGATTTGATATAATTTTTGAAAATTTAAAATATTTAAAAACACACAAATAAATTAAAAAAGACTTAAACTTTTAAAATTAAATTTTAAAAAATTTATAACTTTAAAAAATGGACCTCATAAAATTAAAATTTTATGATCAAAAGTTGAAGTTCAATTTACCAAGTTGAATTTTAAAATTTACCTTTAAATATTTATTTAATAATATCCTATTAATATTTTACCTATATTAATTAATCCCTTTAAATTTCTCTATTTAATTTATATTTAAAAATTTTGAATTTTTAAAATTTTCACTCATAAATTTTCATATTTTTTTCTATAACATATTTAAATATAATTTTAAATATTAAAAAATCACAACATCAAAAAAGTCAAAATTTTGACAAGTATATCATGTGTTGCTTTGCCAAACTGCATTGGTCAATTTGACACACTTCGATTAATATAAGTCCTTTAAACTCGATTTTAAGTGTCATATTACAATCTCATTTAAAATACCCCTTGTTTGGAATTCCATCCAAATGAGTATTCTGGGCTCTTTGGCAACAACAGGGTATATTTGTGGCTATAGTATGACGAAGGAGTAGATAGCTATTAAACTAAAGTAAAAATTTATATTTGACCCTTTTCTGAAACAATATGCAATCAATAATTCAGTTTAAACAATCACTCAACAATTTACAAAGACAATTTCTTTACTCTTCATTTGCGACAGTTATTTAACTATGCATCCGTATCTCTCTATCCATCTTAGCCGCAAGGCTGGCCTGCACACTATTTAGGCCTCATTTGCGGTGGTAACTTGACCGTTCTTCGGGGTCTCCTTTGCGGCGAAACTCCATCAGCTGCAACAATGCATTTCTAGGCAATAACTTCGACTTTGCGCCAACCTTACTTCTTTCAACACCTCATAAATTACTAGATTTAACATCATACGTTAGTAGCAATTTACACTCAATAAAATATACACTTCATAACTTTTCATCTTATCACAAACATTCAATTTATTCCTTTTTAAAAAAAAATATTCTCATAGTCAAGATTAACCACGGCCAGCAACATCTAAATCCACATTTTTAAACTACCAAACATTAGCTCATTCACCAAAAATACCAAGGCTTACCATATAAGTAAGACACAATTATGCACAGATCAAATGCACGCTGAACAATGATAATTAGATTTGTGTCATTAATTTCACTTATCATTGATGTCGACACACATATCGAGTCATCCTATCTTTGAACTCTATTACACAATCAAGTGTATATTGAGCCTTTTTGTACTGATCTTTGTCTCACAGTTGTACGTATATCATAACATACCTGTACTGCTCTATGTCAAATGATATCATCGGTGATGTGCCGGGCACATGCCTCCGTCATATTAGTGTATACAAATGCTATAGGATCTTATTTTTTCCTTCCAATCATGGCTGCGGCGGACTCTAGAAATCTATATATTGTACACCCAGCGGTATGAACCTCATCATACCTTTCTGTGTACTCATATCCGTACACCCAGCCGTATAAACATTTAGTTATACCTTTCACGAGCCACTCAATTATCATTGCTCACCCGGATACTCACCTTGAGGCAAAAAGAGCCACTCGTATCCAAGTACTCATATACATACAATTTCACTGGTCTGAATGCTTACCTCGGACACGAGTCTCTCATTCTCAGGGTAAAGCATACCCGATAATCTCATTCACATTCAGCACATGATAAGAATCTATTATCCCTCACTCATCAACATATGCAACATGTTATCAACCAGTAGACTCGTATGAATATTCAGTAAACCCAATCATTAACCACGGATCCTCAACATAGCATTTCATACATTATGCCCGTCAACTCATGTGACCATTTAGAAAGAAGTAATGAATCAACAACAACAATATATCTATCACACAATTAAACTCGATTAGCTCAGGTGACCACTCCAGCAAAGGTATATAAATGCGTAATCATCAACATATTTATCAAGTATTTTATTAGGTCAACATATGACACCATAAGCACGCACTATTTATCTCAATTACCCTTAGCTCTCACCATGATAATTAATGCATTGAGCTACAAAACCTCATCTACAATAATATAATATATCAATATTATTCTAAATGATCAAGACCACGAAGACCATTAACTATACCCACAATTCACCACATTAACCAGTTATCTTGTTTAAGAAGTGATTCTTCCTATACCATTACTCATTAATTTATTAGTTATCCATTATTAAACACGTAATCCCTTCAATAAAAATTCACAACTAAGCCATCGCTTAAAAGATATTATTCACAATTCCTCGGGAGGCTAGATTTGCTAGCCCTCTTATTATCTAGGGACCCATCATTTTATTCTAGACTCTTTCAACCTTATTTATCACCCTAATTCTATGACTTTCCATCTTAAGGCTCTCTATTCGGATCAAAGCTTCACCCCATTAGTAACTCTAAGTTTTCCACGTCAATTCATCGACCGCGAAGATTAGTTAGATAAAGTGATGCAGATCACTCAACCTGGTTAACTACGAATTCTTATAATTACTTGTTCTTTCCTTACCTCAAACTCGTTTCTAGCTAATTGGTACATTACCGATTGCCATCATTCATAGCACACTAAAAAGAGGCACCAACAAGTTCCACAACCCCATTGGATTTGTAACACTGAAAACTTTTCTACAAAAAACTCACACTTTTTACTTAAACCTATAAGTAACAGAATTTTTCTTAAGACCAGCAGACAACGAGTCGTGGTCAACTTCAATGAATCGTTGTCTAAGTCATCATCAGACCTGGGAAGTCGCCCAGAGCCGGTGAGCCAAGTAGCAGGTCATTGTGTTTACACCAGTAAGTTTTTAACGTTTAGTTGGCCTATTCGTATGTTGATTAAGTTTTGGAAGTTCCATACGTACAAGGAAGGGCCCCGGAAAGGCCGAACGGGTGCCAAGTTGGGATTTCGCGGGAGGAGGCCGAACCAAACTTCCCGAGAGGGCAAAGTGTACGGAGTAGCTCCTCCGTGTTAGCCCGGCGTGGCGGAGTAGAATCGGCGCGATGGGCGAGTGCCACCGTTGCCTTGTCTGCTGCCTCAGAGTATATAAATTCCTCACACTTGATTAGATTATTTTCATTTATCCTTGGCCAACATAGGTAAACGAAGAGGAGAACATTGGAAAATCATCCAATTACACCACTAAACGCCGTCCAAATCAAAATTAACTCCGGATATTGAAGTATAAAGCTGCAGGGACAAACGCTGCTGAGTTATTTTCCTACAATACGCCCGGCAAATCGTCTTGACTTAAGTTGATGGAATTATTCCAAACTAGTGTCAATACGATCACGTGACCAAAGTAAGTATTTCTCCTTCTAGATTCAGAAGTGAGTTTTTGATCGTCTTTAGAGTAAGTGAAGTATAGTCAGTATATATACATATAATCATTGTTTTCTTTGAATATAGTAATGAAGTAGCCCTATTATCAGTTAATATGATTACGGTTGAGAAGGGTGATTGAACACGAGCCAAAACTCGCAGTTAATCGGTACTTGGCAGAACGAAGGTATGTTAAGGCTTAACTCTTTCGTAAGTTAGTTTTCTTCAACATAGTAGTCAAGTATGAATCCCAGTAAAGCATGTTACGAGTATGTTATCATGTCTAGTTGTTGTTGTTAGTTGGGCTAGTAATTTGTATTGTTTGGGGTGGATTACACTGTATAACCTGTGACCACCCGGGGTTAATAGCTGTGTCGCCGCCCGCCAAGGGTGAGGATACGTCGCTCTACGGAGCGGCATTCCATCCGCAAGGGACGAAGATGGGGATACAGATCCTCATATGCCGTGGTTGGCCTTATACGCACCACCGCCGGCGTTTACGCTCGGGTGTAAACCTGTCGAGGCTCCTCGGGACTCAGACACAATTATAGTCGAGGGCCGAGCGGACCCAGTTGCAGACAGGATCAGCAGGACAGCATAGCTGGTAGTTGACTCAGTAGCAACCTGAATAGGGGTATATAGATTGAGGAGTGTACTCACTAGGGATAATGGGGGCGGGTGGGTTATTATGTGCTGATTATACCTTCTGGCGTATAGGGGGCTAGATACAAAGGTTTATGTTAGCCCTGATTTCACTACTTCAGTCATCTTCAGTCCATTTTATTTACTTCAGTCATTGTCAGTTCTATTTCCTTACTTTCAGTTAGTTTTCTTTACTCTTTCTTCTTCTCGGATCGTGTGCTCATAAGTAAGTTGTATAGGGTTAAGTCCTAAGTTTTCCTTGTTATGTCTGTCTATGAAGTAATGTTTAATATATTAAACACCCAGCCAGTTGCAAGCTAACTCTTAACAACGGGAGGAGTATCATTGAGCGCTACGGTTGGGAGATAGTCAGCTGGGACGGGAGCGGACGTCCTTGGTCTCCCTAATACTCTCCCAGTGCAGGAACCTCTGCTTGTGATACATCTACCAGCACCGTCTTCAGTTCATTTTTATAATCTCGAGTAGAGAAATTAGGGAGTATAGCATATATACGAGTCGACTTATCTATTGAATCATACAAGAATCTGGTCAAGACAACGGTTAATATTAGATTACTTGATGGATGCGAAAGAGAGGGAAATGCAGGATTCCCACCTCCATCCTTTCGAATGTTGTACAGTTCCATATTTCCGTTTCATTGCGGTAAGAAAAGGCTATTCCTACCTCATAGTTTTGTTTCCAGTATAGCAAAGGGCGTAAGAATTGAGGCGATGTTGGCCGGAGTAAATAGTAAGCGAAGGTTGGATTTGTTGGCTCAGAAAATGTTAGGAAATAGTGGGGACCCCCAAAATTAATATAAATTTCCCAGACCTTCACGGTAATAGTTAGAAGAGCGGGTAAGACTACCGGATTACTCGAAGTGTGTGTAAGAATCCATGGTGATAAATTCCCGAGTCATGAGTCAAGTTCAAGTCAGAAAAAGCTGAATCCGCCGTAGCATGCCAATAGTGGCAGGATATGCCTGCAAGATAATGGTTATGATCTTGGGTTTGTGATATCGAAAGAGCGAGGAGGTCATATGAATAAAATGAGTACATTGTAGGCCAAAAGAAGTATAGGCGAGCACAGGCTTGTAACTTTATTGATAGTGTAGGGCAAGTATCTTGAACCTAGAAACCTGAAGTAAGGTAAGGGGAAAGAACGAATAACAAACTTTGGGGAAATTATAATCACTAAAGGTTGGTAGAACATAACATATTAAGGACTAAGCCTCGGGCTAACGGCTAAGAGACGGTAAGGTTGTAGCCTAGAATGTTGCAGTACGCCCGCCTAAGGGAAGGTAAGAGGTACCCGACATGGAATAGTCTAGTGTAGCATGGAAACAAGGCCCAATAGATGAATTCACGGTCCTTCAATATAACAATAAGCAAGGTACAAGGTTCGGATGTTGACCTCACGTTCCAAGAATTGGCGAAACTTCAAATAGCATACTATAGCTAAGGTGCATGTGTTCGTTGCTCCCAGAATTTAATGAAAATGCAATGAAATGGTATGAGAGGGCCCAAAGAGATATTATTAAATTATAGAGAGCGAGCCCGGTGACGAGGGCGAAAAAGGTGAAATAGCGAAACCGAGTTATCAATATAAGAGATGGTTGTGTCTGCAAGGGAGTCGAGAATAATTAATATAGACAAGTCATAGGAGTTATCTCACACAAATTGTAAGTTAACCTTATTTGAGTCAGTATAATAAGACGTGAGGTCCATTCATGCCTCACCCGGATGAAATTATGTCGCTATTAAGACTTATGTCGGAGTTAAATACCTCAAAAGTAGATGGAGTGCATGTAGCCCCAGTATTTGACAAACTCCGATAGAGGGGCACAATCTACGCTAAATTTTAGGAAAGGATATTAGAACAGACGGTGACATATGTTAACTTAAGCATAGTTCCTCATACCTCAATTGGTGGCTAAGTAGAATATACCTTTCGGACTCTGAGGCCTACTATAAATGCGTGGAATCCTCCTGGATGATAACTTCAGGCAGATAGAAAACCTGGACATGTTAAAATAGGCAGAAGGAAAAAGTAAACATCGAGAATGTCGGTGGCGCTCGAGGCCACCGGAAATCTTATGCGTGTGCGATGGAGAAACCTAGAGTTTAATGTAGTGAGTGGGTATTCTGAAGGTTTTGCCGATGAAGGGGCGTGACGTGAAGATTTGGTAAGAAAGGCAAGATCAGCCCGAGGTTTAATGGACCTTATCAAATTCGCCGAAGGATAGGCAGGTGGCTTATGAATTGGATTTACACCGAGTGGGAATCCGTTCACCCGAGTTTTCATGTATCAATGCGAGTAAGTGCACTTAGGAGATCCCTCACGGATTGTCCCAGTCAAAGACGTCCAAATCACTGAGGAGTTAACTTAGAAAGAAGCTCCAGTAGCCACAGTAGACCGGCAGATCCCACGCAGACTGAACTAAGATATTTGCTTCCGTTAAAGTATTATGGTAGAATAAGAACCGAGGAGATGACCTGGGAGGTAGAAGCCGGGTATGAAGTCAGATATCCTCGGTTATTTCAGACTTAGTCAGATTATTGTAGCTAGAGGTACGTTGTTGTTGTTCTTTCATAAGTTGCATTATATACATGTATACGTGGAGTAGTTGACTTCAGTCTATTGTGAAGTGAATGCCATAGTATTGTGTAGAGTACGTATTGGACTTTCTGCCTTTAGGTTTTTGGATAGTCTATATTATAGGGAGACTACGCGAATTTTTAGAAAAAGTAATTGCAAGGTTAAGGTTCTTGCAAGTAGAAGTTAACATTCGAGGACAAATGTTCTTAAGGGGGGGAGGATGTTACACCCTGTAACTTTTTAGTGTTTAGTCGGCCTATTCGTATGTTGGTTGAGAGTTTTAGAGTGCTATACTTACGAGGAAAGGGCTCGGGAAAGGCCGAGATGAGTGCCAAGTTGGGATTTCGCGAAGGAGGCCGAACCAAGCTGCCAGAGGGACAAGAGTGGCACAGAGCTGCTCCTCTACGTTAGCCAATGTGGCACAGGCAGAATCAGTGCGTTGGCCAGCGTGCCATGTTGCTTTATCTTTTCTTCAAGTATATATAGGCCTTATCCTTAGATTTCATGTTATTTCTCAGTAAACCACGACCAGCGAGTGAGGACGAGGGAGAACATTTAATTTTCGACCGATTACGCTGCTAAACACCATCCGTCCAAATTAACTTCGGGTATCGAAGTATAACGCTGCCGGGAGCATTTTTACGGAGTTAGTTTCGTGAAATTCGCCCGGCAAATCATCGTCCGTGAGCCAAAGTTGTTGGAATTGCTCCAAACTAGTGTCAATACGATCCCAGGATTAAAGTAAGCATTCCTCCCTTCTAGATTCTGAGAAATTATGAGTTTTGATCGTCTTTCGATAAGCTGAAGTATAGTCGATATATACATTAAAAGTTATTGTTTTTCTTCGAATTCGGTAATGAAGTTTGCCCTCTTCTTCTATTAATTTGATTACGGTTGAGAAAGGCAGTTGAATACGGCGTACTCATCAGTTAGCCTGAAAAACGACGAACGAGGTATGTAAGGTTTAACTCTTGGCAAGTATCCTCTTCGTACAGTGTTACGACTTATGTTCTCGACCCAGAAATAACAATCTCCAGGCCGCGAGGCGGTTGCTACCATTAGATTGTAATTCAATATGTTGTAATTATTTGTTATTGATATACATATATAAATATCAGATATGTTGCGGTAGGCTGCTAATAGGGATTGCAGTTACATAAATTCTGGTTGGCTGTTAGTAAACATATGCAGATCGTACTCTTGCGGGACCCCTCACTAAAGGGAAGCGGAGTTAAATGTGATTCGCATTATGAACGCTAGAAACTCTTTTAGTTCTTAGTTTATTGTGATGGTAGACTTATATTGTTTGTTGCCGAGGCCTAGACTTCATAAGCTCATGGGATTATTACTTTGGAGTAGTTGGTTAAAATAGTATGGGCACAGTTAGGCGGTGTAATGGCCAATTGGCGCCTGTATTGGCAGGAAAGCATTAGAGGTCATTGGCGTTCTTCGCCGTTTGAGACAGAAATAGAAAGAATAAGGCATATTCTAGAGTTAGCGACACCCGGGGTTCTCGAGTGACGTTGCCCGCCATCCCTTTAGCCTTACCAGTTATTGTCAGTCTTGGTTGACTTAACGGTTATCAGGTAGGATGCTTGACAAGCCAGCTCGATCGTCAGAGTCGAGATAGACCCATGGGTACTTTAAGGAGAGTCCCACATCAGTAGTCGGTGATGGGCCAGCACTCTAGCCGAGTTCTTGTAAGATAGCCAGTCTATATAGAATTGCCTATAAGGTTGAGAATTGCACAGAATAGTAACATAGATCCAAGTGGATTCAGACAGGGCTTAAGGAGTCGGTAGTACTCTGTGATATGGTGTTAACCACAAGTTAAGGAGTTCGAGTAAACTCCTATAGAAGACCGGGGGTGCCGATCTCATAGAAGCAAGTTCGACCGAGCCCAGCCCTTAGTTGTTTAGTGGAAGACCGTGGTGCAGCCTCCGCAACCCACAGTTATTCATGAGTTATAGATGTCCAGTAGGGACATTCGAGGTATTGTTAGGCCACTTGAAGACCTCGCTCTATTCATCCCCGGATTATTAGAGATCATGATCCTGCTCGGGATCCTCGATCAAATACAGGCTCATGGCGTGCTTGCAGATAGCCACTGGATTATCCCAGAAGCAGTAGCACTAGCATGAGGCCTAGAAGGCGGAATATGCTCTCTTTATATAGATAGATTGATGTATCGGTATAGCACCTAGGTTGGGGTTGCTCTCATTTAGGAGCCTTCCATGACCGCCCCATGGGTTAATAGGTAGTGTCGCTCGCCCGCCAGGGAGTGGATTGTGCTCTCTGGGCATGCCATCGCAAGGGATGAAGATGGGAATACAGATCCTCATATTGCCGTGGTTGGCCTTATACATACCCCCCCATGGCGTTTACGCCGGGGAATTGTAGATATCGGGGAGTCCTCCGGACTCAGACTCGAACACAACTACGGTTTAGGGGCCAAGCGGGCCCGGTGGTAGACCTAGGGGATCGGCGGTTGGCTACAGTACCCAGTAGAGTTGTAGACACCTGAGTAGGGGTACATAGATTCTTGAGATGTGCTCGCCGGGACTTATGGGGCACGAGCGAGTTGTGTGCCCGGTGCTTGCCTCCCGGCTTATAGGGGGCGGTGGGGTTCTTGTATGAATTCTTGTCTGCTAGTTGTAGTGTATAAATGTGTGAGTATGCAGTTTTAGCTTATGTACATGTAGTGTCAGTTGAGTAGTTACGAATCAACAGGCGTACGGGTTAATATTTCAGCTCTTCTTTTTCTTCTAGTCACAATCAGCTTATGTGCCTTACATATTCGGTACACATTGTGCGCGCCCTTCATAGAGCCTTTGCATTGCCTACAGGTACAGATAGGCGAGAAAAGGTGCAACAGTTCCCTTTCGACGTACAAAACCATTAGCTCCCTTCTTCCCGGGCTTGTGTGATAGAGGTTTATTTATTTTGTTTGTACAATATGGGCGAGTCGGGGCCTATCCCGACCATCTTATTACTCTAGAGGCTTGCGGTGTGTTACTTCCTTGTGGTGGGGTTAGAACTATCAGCCGTGTGGGGCCCATATGTGTTGCGATTATGTATGTTGGCCGTGTAGGGCCTTGTTTATGTTGATTGGTGGCCATGTCGGTCATAGTATAGTTATGCCATGATTTTACTTTCCAGTTATAGCTAGATATCATGTTTGGCGTTGTCGGCCCGCATAAGGACTCCTACAGTGTTTGTCTCTGGTTAGCTGTTTATTTCATAGGTGGCTATAGGCCTTATCGACCGGGGTTGTATTTGCAGTCGCTATATAGCCCGTTGTTTTCTTGATTCTAGAGTTGGAGTCGGCCCTGCACCAAAAGTGCTTAGGCTCAGTTAGCTCGGCGGTTAAGATCTAGTGAGCACAGGTTCAAATCAGCCTCCAAACAGTGGGGGCGTGGCATCGTGGAAAAGACCAATAACCCATCATGTTGAGCCTTTTGGAGAAGATGAAAGTCTTCCAGAGACGATGAGGGAAAACAATGATCCGTTGTCCCATAAAGAGTCGTTGTTTCATCCATGATCAAGCCCAAAAATTCCAATAGCCACAGCCCGAGGAAGCAGAAAACGACTCGTTGGACCCCAGCCAATGAGCCGTGTGTCACCCGTTAGAGGAGGGGCTAGTGTATTTTGTTCAAGACCCTGCATTAGCCACGGGAATTTCGCGACGTTAGTTCTTCCAACAAGTTGTAGTCCCCACCCGTCGCCAGTTCGATGCGCCCTAGGTTTTAAGCCGGGATGACTGACTAGTCCCAATGAGTCGTAGTGTCAACCAATGACTCGTTGTGCTGTGACCCGTTAGTTCCTGTCGGGCGGTTTCCAGATTTTCTCTCTACAAGGTTATTTAGCTGCTTCCTCGGCTTTTAATCCTAAAACATTGTTTGCAGGTTATACTCAGAGTTTAGAGGATAATCAATGTTTATAATTTATTCCTCTCATTCCATAAGTCCAAATGTAGAATCTCAATCAAGAAGCACAAAGGCAGGAGTAAGGAGTTCAACTTTTCTTCTCAGATCTTCTAAAGGTTTGAGTTATCTACTTCAGGTATGTGAGAATTTGAGGATTATCCTTCCCTTGATTCCCCAAGTCATTTAAATTCTCTTATCATTCCTAGCCCCGAGATTTCGAAATTTAATAATTTTTTAGTTAGATTTTGATGTCATTCATGTGGAATGTTGTTCATATTGTTAGCTGCTATGTTTCCATTATTTATAGATTATGTTGATAGCATTTCTGTAAGATGGTTTTGGCCGCTTTGAATCTGATAATTAGAGAGTCTTGCACAGTTGATTAGTTTTTCATGTTGCTTGAATTATCAATGCTAAAATTTCCATGTTATTAATATCAGTTGAAATCTCAGTCAGTTGCATGCTAGCACGGATATCGGTTTGACTATAGTCTTTTCGTGAGGTGTCAATAACCTCCAGGATATTAGTTATGAATCGATTATGATTATCAAATCGAGTTTATTCTTTAGAAAGTTATGCTTCAGATAAGAAGCTCTAGGCAGTCTTAGAACCAACAACTTTAGTTTCAGTTTATTCTTTAAATGGCTATGACGCTTCCAGATAAGCATCTTTGGCCAGTTTTAGAACACTAGTTATAGAATCGATCGATAAGACTCTTAGGATACTTCTAGATAATTATCCCTGATTTAGTCTTGGACGCCAGTTTCGAGCTATTAGTTTAGTAGTCAGATTAGGACTATTTAGTGGGAGTAGGACTTAGCATCAAGCGGACCGAGGTTCCAACGCACCCAGGTTCCCAGAACTACGTTACCACCGTAGTTATTTTATTGGCCATATGGCCCCAGATTTATGATCACCCAATTATATCTTGAAGCTATTGGGTCCTATCTATCACGACTTAAACATGGGCCTGGATCGAGACACGGGACAAATAACCACGAGACTCCAAGTCAGCCCCATGGCATGAACATAACATCTAACAATCATAAAAGTGGAAGATCATTATGATAAACTTAGCGAAAGTACGAAATAAGCATAATATTAGAAATACACACAATTAGAAGGCGGTGCATTGCCTCAACTCAAAGCCTCTATCAGTGAGTTATTTAGGACAGACCCCAACTAACTCTCTAGAGTACGATACTGAATACATAAAGAAAATTGATAAAGCATGGTCCTCGGGTGAAGTTAGGACTCACTAACGGATACGGGATACTAACTCCAAGAGGCTGGCTGAGACGAGGGCGAGTCTGAGAGCGAGGTCCTGTATCATGAAATGATACAACAAAAAAAGTATGCGGTCAATTCATGAAATGTACTGGTATGCAAAGGTAAGTAAAATAACCCAAATAGGTAAAATCATTTTAAAACGTGCATAATATAAAACAACATCTAGATAAGAATGCGAGAGTAGAGGTTTGCATGTGTTTCTAAAATCATGATCTGAACATAACTGAATATCATAGCTTTGTATTGAATGACCCAAAGTTGAAAACTGAATATCATAAGTGAAGACTGAACATTGGGAAAACCTGCTTTAGAACATATGTATAAATATATCATGATTGATAACATGCATAACTGAAATCATGAGGAACAATGGGAGACTCGTCATATAACCAACATTACCACAATAGAGCTTACGTGGTCCCGACTATTATAGTCCAGCTGGGCGCAGAGCCATTCAAACCTTGCTAGGGTTAAAGATGCTACCATGATATTGATATCAAGCTGAAGACCCCTTAGGGCAGGAAAGCTCTAAATGAGGTCCTTAATAATTTGAATATATCTACATTGGCTCGTAGTTATAGGCATAGGGTTGACTGGCCTTTAGCCTACCGATTATTAGACACTACTCCCCAAAAGCATCTTATACTCTCCATCGTTTTTCAACGAAGCTGACCATCATCTAGTGAAGAAGATGAATAATCGCCTACATAATAAATCTAAAATCATACATGAGAGTCTTGGCTCAAACCATACCACAAACTGAGTAAAATTGATCAGACTCCAAAAATCATATGGGCGTTCAAGTTTCTGTCATGGATCAAATGAGATCATGGACGTAAAATGTGCTTCAAAAGCTCAAACTGATTGCAAATATGATAAACGAACGCGATTGGTTTGAAACGCGGTTCTAATATAATAGTGTAATGTGATGAACGTGTGATGAAATAAATTCTTTGTAGTAGATGTATGTTTTTGTAGTAACGACGCTGATCATATATAGCAGTTGCTATCATTTATAAGATCTCAAGCGATCTTTTGATATGTGAAAGTATGGTTAGGTTTAAAGCAACAATAAAATCAACTCATGGACTTGGCGATTGTGCTGAAGGTGGGCATCGGTGTGAACAAATTCACCCATTCACTTAACCCTACATACAGAAAGGATCTGATTCTACCACTTCTATGATTGCCCAAGGAAGAATTGAAGAAAAAATTAAAGGAGAATGAGCTTGATCACCTCTCTAGACCTTAACTCTTGCGTGCCTGGATAAAAATAGCCAAAAATGAACTTACCCCTCTTAAAACTCAACATTCATAGCTTAAAATGCGTATTTTAGGCATTAGGATCATAGAAATTATGAAAAAGCCCTTACTAAATTCCTTGAGAAAATAGCAATTAGATTATTTGTCGTCGAGTGCTGCTTTGCCATTTTCCCCTCAAAGGAGTCCGCACGAGGGACCTAACGGACGGTTATTGGTGACCATGACTCGTGGTGACTCTCGTGGTCTCCACTATCCAAAAACCATTGACCCATGACGATCTTGACCATGGCTGACTCAACGAGTCGTAAGCCACGACCACGACTCTGGCCATGCCATGGTGTCTTCAAATCACAAATTCTAGAATTTAAGACCATGAACTTACCACGAGTTACTTAACGACTCTTGGTCATCCCAGTCCGTGTGGCTGTTAAGCCCGATCCGATGAAGAATTTTCCAGTTTTCTCCATTTCAACTCCACGAGTTTGATTTTAGGGTTTCCAGGGCATTACACTATCGATGGGGCGTATACATCGAACTCCACATCTAGCTCCATGGTTATATTTCAGTTATAGACTTTCCCACTAGTCAGTTCAGTTCGGAAGTTTAGCTCAACTCGGTATTTCCAGATTTAGGAGATGTCTATGACTATCAACCGAGTCATTATCGGCCATATCGAGTTATATTTTAGTTGTTCATTTCATTTCATCTCAGTTTAGTTGCTTTCTATTTCATGTTTCTTACTGTCTCTCGCTTACTCAGTTCATTCCAAGTACTGAGGCATATATTTATCTTTGTATCGTATCATGATATAGGTGCGGGTTCTCGGTCCAACATTGTTAGTAGTTTCCTTGAACGATACCATCAGCAATTTTTGGTGAGTCTGTATCTTTCGAGGATGATATTTATTTTCAGTTAATTTCTTTCAGTTAGACTTTAGAGTTAGCTGGGGGTTTGTCCCAAGAACTCATCATTGTTAGTAGATGCTTCCAAACATAGACTCGGATATTCGAGTATTGTTTTAGATGTATGGACTTTTGCCAAATCAGTTTTATTTTTCTTAATGATCTTATTTATGTAAATATTTTGCTTATGTTACTCAGTTTGCAGTGTTATGATAGACCATGAGTTGTTTTGGAGTTACTTGTGACTCCAAGTACCGTGTCTCATCTAAGGTATAGAGTCGAATTAAGTGACAAACTTGGTTTAGAGCACTAGGTTTAGAGTATCCTAGAATATCTGAAAGCCGCATCAAGTAGAGTCCTTTTAATGGGTATGAAGCGCGCCACATTTATGATGGGGAGGCTACGGAACATTATTAGGAAAATTCCAAGCGGCAATCCAGCTACTGGCTCGGTGACAAACCAAGTGAACCAAAAAGTGGTTCCGGTAAACTCAAACGAGTCCATAACAGCTACGGGGTTAGGGACTTCACCGGTAAACCTCCTCCAGCCTCTCATGGATCCAAGGTGGGAAAGGAACCACAGGAGTTTTGTAGATAAGGTGCAGAAGATCACATAGATTATGGGTGTGGAGAGAGTGCTGATGCGGCTTCCTGCAGTGAAAGGGGTGGGAATAGATTTGATAAAATCGGTAGAAGGAAGGAGACCGGCAGGGAGCGAGACCCGTCAGTGGGAAGAAGTTACACAACATTCTTGAACCATTTCTTCCCCCAGGAGTTGAGGGAGGCTAACGTCGCAGAGTTCATGAATTTGAAGCAGAAGGGTAACGGGACCGTGGAGGAATATCATTGGAGTTCAACGGTTGTCAAGGTATGCTCCGGAGATGGTAGCCCCGAGCCAGGGCTCGCATGCTAAAGTTCGTCAATGGGGTATCAAACCTGGTACTTAAGGAGTGCAGGGCCTCAATGCTCATAAAGGATATTGACCGCTCCAGCCCCATTGTACATGCCTAGCAGATTGAGGAAGAAAGGCTGAAGATATGGAGCGGGAGAACAGAGGAATAGGCGAGTCGGTTAGATTATGGCAACGAGAGAATTAAAGCGGTAGTCGTACTGGCAACAACAGTAGAGGATTCCAATACCCACCTCAGCCCGCGCCCCTACTTTTCGGTCTCATAAGGATCGGAAGGGTGGAGCATCTGGCTCTCACTCCCAAGAGTCACATCGCTAGCAACCGTTACCCAGCTTTCCTTAAGTGTGGCAAGAACCATCCGAGGTGAATGCCTCCGGGGAAAAGAGGTTTCTTTGGGTGTGGACAACTAGGTCACGGCTAAGGAGTGTCAGCCGCCGGACAGAAATCACAGTCTACCACTTCAGAGGCCAACACTTTAGAGTACGGATGGCGGTCAGCGCGAAAAACTTCTTTTATTCTTTGTCCTCTCATTAGGATCGGGGAGAGCTTACGACGTGGTTAGTTAGAGTCGGCCGGGTGTATAGAAACTGCCCGATCTCAATATTTAATAAGGTCATTCCAGCGGCCTAGTAGGGATAGACATAGTCTATTTTGATCTCATTCTTGGCATGGATTAGTTACACTCCGGTTATGCCTCAATAAACTTGAGCGAGAGTCGTCAAATTTTAGTTTCCAAATGAGCAGGTTTTAGAATGGATGGGCAGTAGCTCAGCGCCTAGGACGATTTGGCCTACCTAAGGCAAGGAAGATCATTACTAAATGGTGCATTTATCCTCCTAGTTTGGAGTCCAAATATTCCAGTTCCCGAGACCCCAACTATCTAGTCGGTTCAGGTTGTATGCAAATTCCTGGCATATTTCTCAAAGATCTTCCGGAGTCCCTCCTAGCGAAATAGACTTCAGCATAGATCTTCTTCCAGATACTCGGCCCTGTCTCCATTCCTCCTTACAAAATGGCTCCAGCTAAGCAGGAGTTGGGAGCAGCTAAATAACCTTCTTGATAAGGGTTTCATTAGGCCCAACATATCTCTCCATGGGGTGCTCTAATCTTGGGCAAATGGCATGCCAAGTGATAATTTATAACTTCGTTTCGTCTTGTTTATCTACTTATTTATACATTCTCATGTAATTTTATACAAATGTGAACATATATACTAACCAACATGATTAGTTCTTGTTTTTGTAGGTTTCAAATGAATTTGAGGAACTAATCCATGAGTTAATTGAAGTGGAGGCATGGAATCGGAACTAAAACGCGAACATCGACAAGGGGGACCTGTGAGAGCAGCCCACTTGCGTGTTGGAAACGTGCCACGGCTTGGGAAGGCTACATGACCAATAGCGTGCCACGACCCCCAGCGCACTGCACAAGCAGCGTGACACGCTGCCAACGCGGCAAGGGCTGCTTGCCGGACTGTTTTGGATTTCGATTATTGTACCACGATGCCTATGTCATGGAGGTAAATTGACGCGACCACCACCATGCCACGGAGCTATTTCATACCGGCAATAATTTTAGACACCTCTCATTTACTATAAGCGGTCCCTTAGCTCCTAAAACATTTTGTCACATGTTTTGAAAAACTACCAAGGAGTGAAGGGAGAAGTGGGAGAACTCACCTAGGGCTCTTAAATTTCATCTTCTCTTCTACCAATTCTTGTAAGTATATTGCTTTATTAATGTTTTCTTGTAATTATACGAACTTGATCTAAGATCCCTTCCTCTAGGAGTTGAAGCCACAAGGTATGATTGCGACTATGTCAATTTGTTGTTTTGGTTTAAGTTATTAATTGTTGTTTTGTCTTACAGTCTTAATGTAGGGTTGTTTTTATGATTGATTGATCTTGGGCAAAATGGCATGCCCAAGGGATACTTTACAACTTTATTTTGTCTTGTTTAGCTACTTATTTATACACTCTCATGTAATTTTATGTAAATGTGAATATATATACTAACCAACATGATTAGTTCTTGTTTTTGTAGGTTTAAACTGAATTTGAGGAACTAATCCATGAGTTGGTGAAGTAGAGGCATGGAATCGAAAGTGAAATGCGAACGTCGGCAAGGAGGACACGCGAAATAGCCCACCTGCGCGTTGGAAGCGTGCCACGGCAGGCAAACTGCACGACAAGGGCCGTGACACACCCTCAAATGTGCTGCACAAGTAGCGTGACACGCTGCCAACAGCAGTCAGCTTCTACACAGCGACGGTTTTATGTGTTTCTAGTGTGCATGCGCGTTACCTCTTGTGTCACGGAAAATTAGTGCGATAACCTCCGTGACACGGAGCTATTCCATGCATGGAATAATTTTTGTATATTTCTCATTTACTATAAATGAGTCATGGCTCCTAAAAATATTTTTCACGTTTATTTCTGAAAAACTACCAAGGAGTGAAGGGAGAAGTGGAACTACCTAGAGGTTCCTAAATTTCATCATACATTCTACCAATTCTTTTAAGTATTTTACTTTAATTATATTTTCTTGTAATTATACGAACTTGAGTGGCAAGAACCTTCCTCTAGGGTTGAACCCACATGGTATGATTGTGAATACATGAATTTTGTTTGGTTTTAAGTTATTAATTGTTGTTTTGTCTGCATTCTTAATTTGGTTGTTTTTGTGATTAATCACCATGAAAACACACTAGTTACACCTAGATTAAAAATACATTAAGTAAACCTAGGAAAGAACAAGAATGTGAGAACAGAGTTGTCTCTTACGATATAATTCGCAGTTAGGATAAAAATTATACCTAATTTTCCTTACTTTGTTACTAAAATGGGATGAGCTAGACACCAACTTAGGGTATCACATCACAGCTCGTAGAAGTTGTTGTGAAGCTATGTTCGGTTAAATGATTAGAGGTATGAAAGTCCCAAATCAAGAGAATAAACCCCGTAAACCACATCGACGTAATTGAATTGCCCACGAACTAGATGTCACATCCCCGCTCAACGATGTAAGTTGTGAGGATAGTTTGTCGTGTTTTGAGACTCGAAAGACGGTGAACATGCAATTTTAATATGTGAGACGACAATTGATAATTCTATGTAACCATTACAAGTGTAGTATCGCATGATTATCCGGCATTAGCCCTAGTTGCTCCTTGAATTAATTCAGAGTATTTCTGTGACCACCCTTAGACTTAATTAAACTTTATCTAAAAAGTCTATAATCAACACTTGTGAAATTTAATATCACACTTGAACCTGTTAATTAGCTGAATTGGTCCAGTCCTTGTGGGTTCAACATCGGCTCTTAAAAGGGACCTTTGTATTAGTTTTAAGACCACGTACACTTGTGTGCACCCTGTATCCGATCTCAACATTGATCACCATGAAAACACACACGTTACACCTATATTAAAGCTTGAGAAAGTAAACCTAGGCAAGAACAAAATATAGTAAGGGAGCAAGTTTGTATCTTACGAAGTAAGGGAACCGTTGCTTGAGCAGAACGTCAAATTCATTTTGTGAAGGAGAGTAGTGACTGAGCAAAAGCTAAAAGACTTCAAGAAGGTACAACAACGACACCCACGGGACCAAACAAAGTGTCACGAAAGTAATGGCAGCCAGACCAGTTCGCGAAGTGGCAATCCCTTGCGACAAATGTGAACTCTAGTAACCGTAAACCGGAACCTGGAGGAATCATTGAATTGAAACAGAAGATAGTGCATTATTACATTCTAGTGGTCAATTCACTAGGATGGCACATGAGGACGCGACATCTGAACTTTTTAGAAGTTAGTGACCTTTCGTCCCCGCAGGTGTCCACAGACATATCTGACTTACCCTCTTCCCATTTTCATTGTTGGGAGAGGCAAAAAGGTGGTTGAAAGTTGAGCCACCAAAGCTCATAACTTCTTTGTATGATTTGGCGAAGAAGTTATTGATCAGATTGAGTTCTCTCAGGCAAGACTGCAAAATTGAGAAGTTAAATACTGAGCTTCAAGCAGAGGCCTGATGAGAACTTATATTTGGATTGGGAAAGATTCAAGTCATTGCGAGAAGTGTCCCCATCACCCGGCAATCCAATGAAGTGCTAGCTCATACCTTTGTAGAAAGTCTAGACCCACACACAAAAATTTTGCTAGACTCTGCATCGGGTGGGCAAGCCTTAAGGAAGACTTATGATGAGCTTACACTTTGTTGAATAAATTGCTCGGGGAAATCTAAGAGTGGCACAGCGAGGCATCGAGAGGGGAGTAGTGTTGATAGAGGTAGATGGTATGAATGCCTTGGCGGCATATTTAGCTTCATTCAATATCAGATTATGACTTAGTTCAATAAGCGTAGTATGAACCAACAACGGAGTCGGTTAATGCGGTTCGGCAATCTCCGAGTTGGTGGGAAATTTATGGAAATAATGGGCATCAATGCAGAATCTTGTGGAGTGTATCCAGGTCATTTGATCAATTTTGTTGGGAACGTGCGGGAGAACCTCAAATTTTGAAACAACTACAACAAAAATTGGCAGAGCCACCCAAATTTTCTTGGGGTGGAAATCCAAAGCAAATTTATCGCCTCAACAGCAGCGGTATAAAACGAATAGGCAGAGTGATGGCCAGTTGAGCAGCAACGTGAGGAAATGTTGCAGAAAATTATGGAGACCCAAACTCAGTTGTAGAAAATCAGGCGAGGATGGCATGAGTTTGAAAAATCAGCGGTTGGCCACCACTTAATCTAGAAAGCGGATGGGTGAGATAGTAAATTTGCTCAAAACATGAGACCGTAGGGAGGACTACCAAGTGAAACAGATCCTAATCCCCGTCAGGTCAACGCCATCAGTCTGAGGGCGACAAGCAATTAGCTGATACAGTGCCAAAGAAAAGAAATGAGGTGCCAGGTTGGGTAGAAAAGGACCATCCCTTGACAAGGGAGAGAATCGGAGTCTTTGCGCAAGCAAGCACACACTATCTTCATTGCATCAGCACAAAGACCACCACCATTTCCGTAGAGATTCAGAAAGAGCAAGGAGGAATGCTTCAAAGTTCTTTGAGATTTTCCAAGAACTTCACATAAGTACCTCTTATTGATGTTTCGCGGAATGCCCACGTATACTAAATACTTGAAGGATGGATGGCTGTAGAAGTGGATAGTGGATGTCAGGACAGTAGCATGACGGAGGAAGTGCAGTGCAGGAGTATTGAGCAGAGAATTCAGAAGAAACAAGACCCAGGGAGTTTTACCCTCCCCATACAAATTTGTAAGGCGAGGTGCTACGAGCTCTAGGTGATTTAGGGGCGGTTAATCTAATGCCCCCTATCCTTATTCAACACCCTGGGATTTGGAAAACCGGGGGCCAGCAAGTTTGATGCTGCACCCGGCGGATAAGTCGTAAGTGGCTTGGATGGAATCTTAGAGACGCTTCTCATCAAAGTGGTAAGTTTGCTATACCTGTAGTTTTATTATCTTAGATTTTCATGTTGAGACAGTACCTTAATCTTGGGATGACCATTCACTTGTAGGAGGAGCGATAATTGACTTAAGAGCAGGACCCTGAAAATGAGGTCGAGGATGAAGAAGAACTCTTCCAGTATACCAAGAAATGAACCCACCCACTCAGAAACCTTTGTAAGGTTCTTTGTGTTGTCAGAGACAAGTTTGGGGTGGTGATTCCACTGGAATCCTTTGCCAAAGGTAATTATAAGTGTTCAGCTCGAGTCTGATAAAGGGCTTCAGTTGGTGAAGAGGTGGAGGAAGAGAGGAACATAGTGGAGGTTGTTTCCTCTAAAAATCAAAAGAAAAGAAGATGGTTCTTGAAAAGGAACCCAGGTATGAGGATGTCTGAAAAGGATACTTCATGTCGTGCCAGGCGTAAAATAAGGCGCTGCTTGGGAACAACCCAAGGGTACCACAGGTACAATTTGTGATTGTTTTTTATGTTGATTTTTAATTATCATCGTGTTTGTGTTTTGGTGGAAATTTAAGTACAGATGGAGGGAAATGCATTACCATGGAGGAGGAAGCTAACAAGCATGGAAGAGGAAAAGTGTGTAAGGGTCAAACGCCAATTGTGCAAATTTGAAGAAAAGCATGCTATTAGCTAGGCCTAGAGGCCTCAGAATGTTCTCATTCTGTTTAATTTTAATTTGATGCTGTGGGGACTTGCGCAGATTCAGAGAAGTGTGGGGTGAGGAAAATTTGAATTACTTTTGTGCCTAATGTTTTTTGGTAAGTAATTGGCAGGAAAAATATTTGAACAAAATTTTAGGTTGAGCATGACTTCACACCTTGGTTTTCTTTTCGGTTCTTTTCCGATGGGGGGTCTTTGAACCGAAGAATAAAAATTTTCTCTGTCTGTATAAAATGTCTTTAGTCATAGTTAGAGACTATTTCTAACGATGGATGGATGACGATCGTCTTGAGGAAAATTAGTCAATGGGTTTTGGTTTTTGAACCGTAGCTAATTGATTGCTTGATGTTCTTGTTATATGCTATACATGATTGTAAGATACAAGGTGGTTAGTGTTGAAGCATGTAAGAAGTGTATAACTTTGTTTGAACACTTAGGCTCTTGAATTTGACTCGATGTGATTGAAGCTTAGATTCTGAATTCTTGTGATTATTTAATTAAGAGATCACCAAATGTCAATACCCAATTAGGCATGTATTACAATAATGTCAATTTTTTTTCCGAATATTTCGTGCTATTGTGGAATGTCTAGAACTTGCGGGTATTGTATATAAAAGCGAAATGAAGGATGTGGATTGTAGGAGATGATTTAGGCATTTCTTTGCATGAACCTAATTTTAATCCCTCACTTTACCTACCTTGAATGTTTGAATCTAGTAGGCCCCATTGAGCCTTGAACCTATTCTTTGATAGCTACAACATAAAGATTAATTCTTTTTCTTTCATTAGCCTTGAATTTGATCCAGCCCTAAGTGCTTAAGGAAAAATCCGAAAAGAGTGAAGGAGTGAAGCATGAAAAAGAAGCAAAAGTAGTAGTAAAAGTTGAAAGGTCAAAGGGTGCACTTGTTGAAAATGCCTGAGTATTGGTAGGGATTAGAAATAAATGAATGAAAAAGTTTCTTAAGTACCCCTTACTAATAAGCTGAATGTGCTTAAAGAAATGGGAACAAAGAGACAATTCAAGAGTGAAAAGAATGAGGGTGAAGTAAGAGAAGAGATGTCCTTATTGAAGGTTGAGGTTATTAAAAGCGCTTGGGGAAGATAGAAACTGTTATTATCCATATTACCTACCTTCCTTGACACATTGCAACCCGATAAGTCCCTCACTTGATCTTACGTTCATACATTCTTAAATTAGTGGAGTAAAACATTAAGCGCAAGCTTATGGTTCACTACATGATGCATGTGAATTTTTTGAGAGAGTGAGCGTAATTCTATTCATATACCCATACATGTTGTGATTTGAGAACTTGCAAGTAAAAATGGGTAACTCTCTTGTTGTGAGGGCACATGTTTAATGAGAGATAACATTCATGTCGAATTTCTTGATCGGTTGATTTGCATGAGTTTGCAAAGATTGAGAGTCGATTCTTGAGATTAGGAAGTCTTAACATAGTTGTATTTCATTTCAATGATTAAATCGTGCATGCTCTATTTTTAACTTGCTATCTCAAACAATCATTGTAGCCATAGATTGAATTGTCTTGCTAAATTAGTTACGTGTGAGTCGTCATTTACATGAGATGTAAAAGGGTTGTTCGAGGACAAACAAGGCTTTAAGTGTGAGGTAGGTGATCTTGGGCCAAATGGCATGCCCAAGTGATACTTTATAACTTAGTGTTCATCTTGTTTATCTCTTATTTATATACATTCTCATGTAATTTTATGTAAATGTGAATATATATACTAACCAACATGATTAGTTCTTGTTTTGTAGGTTTAAAATGAATTTGAGGAACTAATCCATGAGTTGGTAAAGTGGAGGCATGGAATCAGAAGTAAAATGCGAACGTCAGCAAAGGGGGACACGAAACAGCCCACATGCATTGGAAATATGCCACAGGCGAGGCGGCTGCACGCGACAGAGCCGTAACACGCCCTCAAATGCGCTGCACAAGCAGCGTGACACGCTGCCAACACGGTTAGCTTCTGCCTGGCGACGGTTTTATGTGTTTCTAGTGTGCATACGCATTACCTCCGTGTCACGGAGGCCATTAGCCCGATAACCTCTATGACACGGAGCTATTCCATGCGGGAATAATTTTGTATATTTCTCATTTACTATAAATCGGTCTAAAAACCTAAAAATATTTTGTCACAATTTATTAATGAAAAACTACCCAAGGAGAGAAGGGAGAAGTGGGAGAACTCACTGAGGGTTCTAAATTTCACATCTTCTCTTCTACCAATTCTTGTAAGTATACTTTACTTTAATTATATTTTCTTGTAATTATACGAACTTGAGTGGCTAGAACCCTTCCTCTAGGGTTGAAACCACATGGTATGATTGTGGGCCATGATTTTGTTTTGGTTTTAAGTTATTAATTGTTGTTTTGTCTTACATTCTTAATTATGGTTGTTTTTATGATTGATCACCATGACAACACACATGTTACACCTAGATTAAAGCTTGAGAAAGTAAACCTAGGCAAGAACAAAAAGAAAGAGGGAGAAAGTTTGTATCTTACGATATAATTCGCGGTTAGGATAAGAAATTATAACCTAATTTCGCCTTGCTTGGTTACTAAAACAGGATGACTGAACACCAACTTAGAATTATCACATCACCGCTCATAAAGTAGTTGTGAAGCTAAGTTCGGTTAAATGATTAGAGGAGTATAGAAGTCCTAATCAAGAGCATAAACCCCGAAAACCACATCCACGTAATTGGTGCCCACGAATTAGAAGATGTCACATCACTCAACGATGTAGTTGTGAGGCTAGTTTTCGTGTTTTAGAGGATCGAAAGACCATGAACATGCAATTGTAATTATGTGAGACAATAATTGATAATTCTATACTTAAACCATCTGGCGTAGTATGGCATGATTATCTGGCCTTAGCTTTAGTTGCTCCTTGAATTACTTCAGAGTATTTCTGTGACCACCCTAGACTTAATTAAACTTTAACGAAAAAGTCTATATCAGCACTTGCGAAAGTTAATATCACACTAGAACCTTATAATTAGCTAAATTAGTCCAGTCCACAGCAGGTTACATCCGGCTCTTAAAAAGGGCCACTGTATTACTTGTAAGACCACGTACACTTGCGTGTGCGCTTGAGCGCGATCGTCAATAAGTTTTTGGCGCCGTTATCGGGGATTCAATAAGTTTTGGCGGCGGTGTCCGAGGACTCGGCGAAGTTTAGTGAATTTATCTGTTTTGTGTGATTTTTAAATTTCCCTTAAGTGTTAGAAACTTGGTCTTAGTACGACTTATTGCAGGTGACAGGTTGTCTTGCCAAGCTGGCTAGGAATAGAACAGCTTGGCGTTGCTTGAACAAGAGCGTCAAATTCATTTTGCGAAGGAGAGTAGCTCTTGAGAAAAAGATGAAAAGACTTCAAGAAAAGGTACAACAACAACCACCCACAGGACAAACACAATTGTCACCGAAAGCAATGGAAGCCAGACCAGTTCGCGAAGTGGCAATCCCACAAGCGACGAATGTGAACTCTAGTATCATAAACCGGAACCTAGAGAGACTTTGAATTGAAATAGAACATAGTGCAACTGTACATTCTAGTGGTCAATTCACTGGGATGGCACGGGAGGACCCGCATCAACTTCCTCTGAGGCACATAGATTGGCGAAGGCACTTTCTGTCCCACGGGAGTGTCCACAGACTATAATCGACTTACCCTCTTCCCATTTTATTGTTAGGAGAGGCAAAAGGTAGTTGAAAGCTAAGCCCTGCAAACTCCATAACTTCTTTTGATGATTTGGCGAAGAAGTTCTTCATCCAGATTCTTTCCTTTTCTTTCCTTCAGGCAAGACTGCAAAATTGAGAAGTGAAATACTGAGTTTCAAGCAGAGGCCTGATGAGAACTTATATTTGGCTTGGGAAAGATTCAAGTTATTAATGAGAGACTATCCCCATCACCAGCAATCCAATGAAGTGCTAGCTCATACCTTTGTAGAAAGTCTAGACCCACACACAAAATTTTTGCTAGACTCTGCATCGGGTGGGCAAGCCTTAGAGAAGACTTATGATGAGCTGTACACATTGTTGAATAGAATTGCTCAGGGAAATCCAGAGTGGCACAACGAGGCATCGAGAGGGGAGCAGTGTTGATAGAGGTAGATGGCATGAATGCCTTGGCGGCATATTTAGCTTCATTCTAGCATCAGATTATGACTTAGTTCAATAAACTGAGTATGAACCAACAACAGGGTCAGGTTAATGCAGTTCAGCAAGCTCCGAGTTGGTGTGAAATTTGTGGAAATAATGGGCACAATGTAGAATCTTGTGGAGCCAATCCGAAATCAGTCAATTTTGTTGGGAACGTGCAGAGGAACACTCCGAATGTTGGAAACAACTACAACAAAAATTGGTAGATCCACCCGAATTTTTCTTGGGGTGGAAATCAAAAGCAAAGTTATCAGAAACCTCAACAACAGCAGTATCAACATAATAGGCAGAATGATGGCCAGTTGAGTAGCAACATTTAGGAAACGCTGCAGAAAATCATGGAGACCCAGACTCAATTAGCAGAAAATCAGGCGAGGATGACATCAGACTTGAAGAATAAGCAATTGGCCACCTGCAATCTAGAGAAGCAGATGGTTCAGATAGAAACTGTTCAAAACATGAGACCGCAGGGAGGACTACCAAGTGACATAGATCCTAACCCCCGTCAGGTCAACGCCATCAGTCTGAGGAGCGGCAAACAAATAGCTGATGCAGTGCCAAAAGAGAAAAGAAATGAGGTGCATCCGGAGTTGGTTAGACAAGGACCATACACTGACAAGGGAGAGAATCAGAGTGTTGTGCAAAAAAATGCACAATCTTCATTGCATCTAGCACAAAGACCACCACCACCATTCCCGGAGAGATTCAGAAAGAGCAAGAATGAGGAATGCTTCAAAAAGTTCTTTGAGATTTTTAGAGAACTTCACATAAATTTGCCTTTGCTTGATGTTTTGCAGGGAATGCCCAAGTATGCTAAATACTTGAAGGATGTGATGGCTAACAAAGTGAGATTAGTGGATGTCCAAACAGTAGCACTGACGG
>JACEIK010001476.1:186795-198359 GCA_018107945.1 Datura stramonium | reverse complement strand
CTTTCTGTGTTATACTGATTTTCATACTACTTTATACTGAATCTGGAATCTTTATCTGACTGCATGGCTAATCTGTAGCCAAGATACTATCTGACTGTGTAGCTATACTGTAGCCAAGATATCATCTGTCTGTATGGATATACTGTAGCCAAGTTACTATCTATCTGTCTGATTTTACTTCACTAACTTTTATTTTGAATATCTGTCATATTATTCTAAAAACATGCTTGCTAAACGCATACTAGCCTATAATGAGTCTGGAATGTTAACTCGCCATTTGCGCTGCTTTACTAACTTTCGGACTGAGTACGATATAACAACGCAAATCAAATTTACTGAACTTGCACAATACTCAATATTCAACTCCTCGAATTCTATTACGGAGTTTACTGTGTTATACAAGGCTAAAGCTACTAACTTGCAGAAGAAACTGGCTTTACATACCTTAACCTCGGGTTAACCGACTAGCGGATGAAGCTCGGTCAGTACTACAGCTATTTCTCCCATTTGCATTCACATATATGTCTATTAGGACTAAATACACCAATATTCTAAAAGAAGATGTCACTTTCGATATATTTATAGCCCAAACTTTGGCTTATCGAAAGACGGTCGAAAACTTGCTATTTCTCGAAAGTCCAGAAGGGAGAAATATTCACTTNNGGCTTTATATACTTGAGCCTGGTCAAGGCCAATGTGTCACGGAGCCAACGCGGAGGCTCCCCCTCCGTGACACGTTGCCATCGCGGAGGGGCTCTGCCCCCGCTCCTTCCGCGATGGTTCGACAGGTTTCTCATTCGGTCTTTTCCCGGGCCTTTTTCTAGCATGTGTGGCACTTGAATACTCTTAACCAACATGCGAATAGGCCATCTATGTGTTGGGAATTTACGGGGTGTAACATGATCACACATGAAAAGGGCCACTTGGGCCAGGGAAAAACATGAATGGGTCCCAACATACCTACGGTGGCACGTAGTTCATGAGATCCGAGGCTTAACATGAGCCCCGAACCTACTCGGTGTTCGATACTACTCCCAAAATATATATAATGCTCATAATAGTACATACATGAGTTCATGGACTAGACAAATCATGATAATCGTAAACATGCTTAAACATACATGAACTAGCCAAGACTTGAGGCCCCTGGGTCGACCAAAAACATAATTCATAATTGGTAAAATTCATGCATACTTGTAGATCATGGATATAGCTTGAAATTCATAAGTTCATAATAGATAACATAATAAATTCTTAAATAAATTCATAATTCACGCCGGGCTTATCAAAACACCAATGAATCAATGGATCATAAATCGATTAATCATGGGCATGCATAATCAATCTTAATTGTTTATAAATTCAAAATCACCAATATTATACTCAATTTAAATCCCAAAGATGATCAAAATCAGTAGATTATGATAAGATTTCAAAATCACAAGACCCATAGTTAAATCATTTAATTTTATACAAATCGAATAAAAAACCCCATAAGTTTTTGATGATTTATAAGTAAAATCGTTGAGTAGGAGCATCGGTGTGGAAGAATCCACCCATTGAAGACCTTACATACCTAGGATTATCAACTCCTAACCCTCCTTAAAAGCTCAAGAATGAAATTGAAAGAATTGAGGTGTAAAGCTTGAAATCTCCCTTTGAATCACTTCTCAAAGTTCTTGCATGCATGAATGGGAATTTAGAATAGGTCATCCTCTTGAAAATCGAGATTTTCACAAGCCAAAAGGATGTAATTTAGGACTTTATATCGTGAAAAAGTCAAAAATACCCTTAATGAACCTGCCCTGAAAATAGGCAGGATGGAACCCACAAGTGGTATCAACAGGTCGTGGAAACAACCAACGACCCGTCGACTCCCTCATTGAATGGGCTGCTGAATGAACTAGTCTCGGATCCAAACAATGGGTCGATAGGACGACTGATGCCTTCAACCCACGACTCATTACATCTTCTGTGGTCAATCCCCTGAATCTTGGAATCTCATCTTCTAATGGGTCACACCACGATCCGTCACCACAAACAATGATCCGTTGTTTCCCCCCATCAAATATACTGGAAAACTTAATCCTCCAACCACGATCATAACCAACGACCCGTGGCTTCTCCTAACGAGTCGTTGGGTCTCCCGTTGTTTACACTGCTGCCCAGCCTGACCCTAACCACGACTGAAAGGACAGCCCGTTGTATCCCACAACGGGTCATCATACCTCTCTTTGTCTCCACTGCCACCATCCTTTCCCCAACCAACGACAACATGCAACAACTCGTGGTTTGATACCACGAGTTGTTCTATGATGTTTTTACCAGTTTTTTGCACTTTTCAAATTCAAATCCCGGGTTTATTCTTAGGCCTTCCCGGGGTATTACACTCAGTTATAGCTAGGCGGGTGTATAGAGGTTTCCCAATCTCAGTCCTTCATAAGGTCCCCTCAGCATACTTGATAGAGTTAGTCATGACCGATTTCGATGTTATTCTCAGCATGGATTTTCTATTTGCATGCTATGCTTCAGTTAATTATAGAACCCGAGTAGTGGATTTCGGATTTCTAGGTGAGCCAGTCTTAGAATGGAAGGGTAGTTCAGCTGTGCCTGTAGGTCGATTCATTTCCTACCTTAAGGCTAGGAAGATGATTTCTAAGGGTTGCATGGGACCATCTAGTTAGGGTTAAGTATGTCGAGTTTGAAACCCCGACTATACAGTCAGTTCCAGTCGTACATGAGTATCTAGAGGTCTTTCCTGATGATTTTCCAGATGTCCCTCCCGAGCGGGAGATTGATTTCGGTATAGATCTTCTTCCCGACACGCAACCAATATCTATTCTTCCCTATATAATGGATCCAACCGAGCTAAAAGATTTGAAGGATCAGTTGAAGGACCTGTTAGATAAGGTATTTATAAGGCCGAGTAAGTCTCCATGGGGTGCACCAACGTTATTTGTCTAGAAGAAGGATGGTTCACTTCAGATGTGCATTGACTACCGACAGGTAAACAAGGTCACCATTAAGAACAAGTATCCTTTGCCCTGGATCGATTGTTTGTTCAATTAGCTTCAGGGTGCCAAGTGTTTCTCCAAGATTGATCTCAAATTCGGGTATCACCAGCTCATGGTTCGGGAGAGCGACATCTCGAAAACCGCTTTCAAGACTCGGTATGGTCACTACAAATTTGTTGTTATGTCTTCTGGTCTAACCAATGTCCTTGCAGCTTTTATGGATCTAATGAATAGGGTGTTCAAGGCATATTTGGACATGTTCATGATTGTGTTCATTTATGATATCCTTATATACTCTCAGAGCGAGGAGGAGCATGCTGCTCACTTGAGAGTAGTGCTTCAGACTCTCAAGGATCATCAGTTGTTTGCAAAGTTCAGCAACTGTGAGTTTTGGTTGGAGTCCATGGAATTCTTGGGCCATGTGGTATCGAGTGAGGGCATAAAGGTATATTATCAAAAAATTGAGGCAGTGAGGAATTGGCCCAGACCGGTGAACTCATAAAATATCAGGAGCTTTTTGGGTTTAGCGGGTTACTAACCGAGATTTGTTGAGGGATTTTCATCTATTGCAGCACCTTTGACCAAGTTGACTCGGAAGAAGGTGAAGTTCCAATTGTCAGAGGCTTGTGAGAAAATCTTCCAAGAGTTGAATAGTCGACTCACTTCAGCACCAGTGTTAACCCTACCCGAGGGTACCAATGGTTTTTTGGTGTATTGCGATGATTTGAGAATTGGACTTGGGTGTGTGTTGATGCAGCATGGGAAAGTGATAACATATGCCTCAAGGCAGTTGAAAGTCTATGAGAAGAATTATCCGACCCATGATCTTGAGTTGGCCGTGGTGGTGTTTGCATTGATGATATGGCGACATTACTTGTATGGGGTCCACATGGATGTATTCATGGAGCACAAGAGCTTTCAATATATGTTCACGTAGAAAGACCTCAATATTCGGCAAAGGAGGTGGTTGGAGCTACTAAAGGACTACGACATGAGTGTCCTTTACCACCCGGGTAAGGCTAATATGGCAGCGGATGCACTTAGTAGGCTCTCTATGGAGAGTGTGTCCCACGTGGATGAGGGAAAGAAGGATTTGGTGAAATACGTCCTTCGACTTGTAAGGTTGGGAGTTATATTGGTCGACTCGACTGATGGAGGCGTAGTTGTGCAAAATAGATCAGAATCGTCCTTGGTGACAAATGTGAAAGCCAGACAAGATGAGGATCTGATTTTGATAAAGCTGAAGAAAGCCATTGAAGTCAAAAGGTGGAGGTCTTCTCCCAAGAGGGAGATGGGGTGCTGCGGTACCATGACCGTCTATGTGTTCTAGATGTTGATAATTTGAGGGACCAAATATTGCATGGGCACATGGATCCAGGTTATTCCATCCATTCGGGTGCCACCAAGATGTATCATGAATCGCAGGAAATATATTGGTGGAACGACATGAAGAAGGATATTGCAAAATTCCTAGCCAAGTGCTCGAACTGTCAGCAAGTGAAAGTCGAGCATCAAAGGCCGGCAGTCATACTTTAGGATATTAGAATTCCCAATTGGAAGTGAGAAGAGATTAATATGGATTTCACTACAGGCGTACATCGTACTCGCCAACAACATGATTCCATTTGGGTGGTGGTAGGCAGGTTAAACAAGGCTTCACACTTTTTAATGGTCAAAACCACATATTCAGTGGATGATTATGACAAACTATATATCCTGGATTTAGTGCGATTGCATGGAGTACCCTTTTCTATTATCTCAGACTGAGGTACTCAGTTTTGGCGGTCTTTCAAAAAAGAGCTTGGGACTCAGGTTAAGCTCAGTACAACATTTCATCTGCAAATGGATGGTCAAGAGGAGTGGACAATTCAAACTCTCGAGGACATGTTGAGAGCTTGTGTGATGGACTTTAAAGGTAGTTGGGATGATCACTTGCCCTTGATCGAGTTTGCTTATAATAACAGCTATCACTCCAGCATCCAAATGGCACCGTTTGAGGCTCTTTATGGGCGGAGGTGTAGATCGCCCATTGGATGGTTTAAGGTTGGTGAGGCAGCTATGATAGGACCTGATTCCGTTCATGAGGCTATGGTGAAAGTTCAGTTGATAAGGGATAGGCTGAAAACCGCTCAAAGTCGCCAAAATTCATATGCTGATGTGAGAAGGAGAGAGTTGGAGTTCGAGGTGCACGATTGGGTATTTCTGAAGGTATCTCCCATGAAGGGAGTCATGCAGTTCGGAAAGAAAGAAAAACTTAGTTCCCGTTATGTCGGTCCTTACCAGGTTATGAAAAGTGTTGGTAAGGTAGCGTATAAGCTGGACTTGCCATCATAGTTATCTTCAGTTCATCCCGTCTTTCATGTATCTCTCTTGAAAAAGTGCTTGGGTGATCCATCTTTAGTTGTCCCGGTGGAAAGCGTTGGTGTGGGAGATAGCCTTAGTTATGAGGAAGTTCCAGTTACAATCTTGTATCGTCAGGTTCGGAGGCTGAGGAAAAAAGAAGTAGCTTCGGTAAAGGTGCTATGGAGAAATCATCATGTTGAGGGAGCTTCGTAGGAATCCGAAGTGGTTAAATACCCTCACCTGTTCCCTATCGACTCAGTTTCAGTTTTTTGTATCAGTCTTTTCCCTAATTCTCTAATCAGTTCCATGTTAAGTTCATGTGCGCAAGTTTAATTTATGTTATGATAGATGTATGTGATGTCTGAATTCAGTTCAGCTATGTAGTTCTTTTCGGAGGTAGTCATTCCGTCAGTTTTCTATTTAAATGATCAGTGTTTGCATATGATGATTGCATGTTTCTGAGTTTCTGTGTGTTTCTAACATTCGAGGATGAATGTTCCCAAGGGGGAGATATTATTATACCCTTGGGACCCAAGGATCAGACCTGGGAGTCAAAACGGTGAAAAATTGAAATTTCGCACCAGTCACAGGATGAATCGTGAGGAGGCTCGTGAGGAGTGACAACGAGTCGTGAGGTGACTCATGGTCCATCAAGGTTGGCAGGGCTTGTTGAGAAGACCACGGGCATGACCACGAGTCGTGGTCAGGCTCACGACTCTTGAGGTCTCCCGTGGCCTAGACTAGTTGTGGCAAGGAGGCATTGGGCAGTAGAAGCCACAGATGGTGACCACGAGTCGTGGTAACCCACCACGAGTCGCGGTGTCTTCCGTGAGGCCCCCTAGTTGTTTTGAGCAGTGTACCAGATGACTTATGACCACGAGTCATCTAGTCCATCGTGGGGACTAGCAGTCAGCCAAATTCTGCGATTTTAATAAGGGCTTTCCATAATTCCTAAGTCCTAGGGGCCTATACTATGTCATTTCAGGCTCGTTTTATAGAGTTTTAAGAGGGGAAAACTGATTCTAAGCTAATTCATTCCATGCATGCAAACTTGAGAGTTTAAAGAGAGGATTTAGAGCAAGTTTTGAAGGTTTCCATTGGAATCTCACCTTAGGCAATTAGAGAAGTGGTAAAATAATCCCTCCCAGGTTTGTAGGTTTATGAGTGGGTGTTTCCTTCCTCACCCATGCCCAAATCTCTAGCTAAGTATGAGAAATTCATATGATAAAATTATGGGGTTTTACCCAATTGCATGATTCTTCAATTTCTACACATTGGTACGATTAGATTATGTTTATATTGATGAATTGTGAAGCTTGAGCAGATTTTAAATTGTTTTCAATAAAAATTTTATTTTCTAAATTATGAAATTTAAATGCCAATGGATGAGGAGTTCATTAAAGAAGAGAATGATGATGAATGTGTGATGATAATGAGATTTGACGATGAAAACCATGTTTCTAAAGCTACCATGATTATGATATTATTTTCAAAATGAATTGAGTAGATCCAAGCATGATAATGTTTTGGGCAAGGCCCTTATATCAAGTATGATGATGTAGTATCTCTAAAATAAGCTTACCATATGATTTTAGAGTAGATGATCCCACTTATATTTGAGCTTGTGGTATGTTTCGAAATAAAGCTTCTCATATGCTTGAACTCATAATTGAGATGTATGTTATCATTGAGCTTCATTTTCATATGATGTCAGTTTTATGCATGATTTCATTATTGAGCTTTGTCAAATGACAATATTGAGCTTCATTTCATACGATGTTGAGTTTTATTCATGATTCCATTGTTTAGCTTTGTCAATAGATGATGTTGAGCTTCGTATTATATACGATGTAGAACATTTCATGTTTTGGGAGAAGAGTCTAGCACGGAGCGGGCTAAGGGTCGATCACCCTATGCCCCAGAACTAGCGCCAACGTAGGTTGATACTATTATGTTATTGGGACCTCCCTTGTGAGCTATCCCTAGCCCAAATATCCCATGAGCTTGATATCGATATCATGGTAGCGTCCTTAGCCCTGGCAAGGCTTTGGACGGCTCTGCCCACTTGAGTGTAATAGTTGAGACCACGTAAGCTCTATCATGGTATGTCTGTTAAGTGAAGAGTCTCCCATTGTCTATATGATTCATATTTGTATGTTCATTATTCATGATTTTTACTTTAAGCATGCATGTTCTAAAAGCAAGATTGACTCATTGTTCAGCTTTTCTATAAATGTTGTATTTCAGCTTTGAGTCATTCGAGTCAGTTATGATGTTATGATGCTATGCGTGGTCATATTATGAAAAGATTATGATTTCAGAATGAGTGCATGTAGTTCTTTCCTCTTAGATTTGAAAGATTATGATACGTTACATTGATGATTTCTTCAATTTATCGAACGAGTTAGATGTATACTTATGCCATGGGTCGACTTAGGGTCTCTTGGGGTCCCTTGTCCCGTGTCTATGATCCGGGCCTCCATTCGGATCGTGACAAGTTGGTAATACACCAACTCATTAAGATCTTAAGTCTAAGTTTTTGCTTAGTTTTTGAGTTATTTATATGAATTTTTTGCCATTTTGGCCTTTATTGTGTGCAGATTTCTAATATGAAGAAACGAGCAAGAAATGGAGCAAAAAGAAGAAAGTGGGATGAAATTTGATGCTCCACCGAAGAAGACCGGTGAAATGCTAGTCAAAAGCCAATAACAACTACCTTTGGGGAACAAAGCCACCGAGAATGCGAGTTTCCACTGGCGACTCACTGGTCAAGTCGCCAAATGACACCTAAACTTGCTGGATTGAAAAGCAAAGAATCGGCGGTGCACGGATGGAGATTGGCGAACCGTCGAATGAACCTCTGAAGGTCACTGGAATTCATTAAAAATATAGATAGTGTAGACGTCAGTCCACGGATTGCAACCAGCAAACCACCGGTACTTCCACCGATGCCAGAATGCTAATCAGTGGCAAAATTATCCAGCACAGAAAAAGAGAGAGTAGATACCCCATTTTTTGGATATATTCTAGAAAAAGTACTGTGTACTCATCAGGTTTCTTATTCCTTAGCTTTTAGAACGTTCTCTGGGCAGAGAAGAAGGAGAGAATTAGATTGGTAGAATTTGAAAAGAACTATTCTCTTTTTCTTCTTCTTCTTCTTTATAGCAAGGTACTACCATTGTTGAAGACTACTTGTTGAACTTTATTTTTTCTACTCTTGTTATTGAATTCAATGAGTTTATTATTGAATGTGCTTTTGTATTTCTTAATTATGAGTAGCTAAATCATTAACTAGAGGTGTGTGATGATGAATGCTTAATTAGTGTGGGTATTGCTAGAATCATCTCAATATTGTTTAACTAAGTGTAAATCTGTTGGATTCTCTCCAATCTATAATTGAAGATCTATTGATATTGATGTAGGTCTAATTTTTCTTACTTGATTGTTGCTTGCAAAAGAGGAATTAAGTATTGGGAGAGAATTTAATAGTGGGTATGGATGAGAGATTGTGAAATTGGGCTAGAAATAGCCAAAATTACATTCTCACTCCTAATTAATAGCTAATAGCTAGAAATTAGTGCAACTATTAATCCAAATCTGATCGGGTTGAGTTAATGGTGTCTAGAGGTTTGAAAGAACACTAGCAAGAGGTATTTATAAGGCTGAAAAGAATTAAATACCCAGTTTCCCAAGATTATTTACACTAATTGAACTTATGAGATGACCTAGCATGACCCTATTTAGTTAGCATTCATCTACACCACACCTCTAGTCTTTCACTTTTTTGTCAACAACCTTGGTAATTTTTCTATTATAGTCAGCCAAATTAGAAGTTACATTCTCTTGCAAATTACAATTTCGCCAACATGTTATTACTATATAATTTTTAAGTGGTGCAATCTAAATTCAATTTCTCAACCGACACTCATAATTATCATTCACTAGTCCCTGTGGGATTCGACCCCGACATCTGTCGGGATATTTGTTTCGATACAGTGACCGTTTATACTCTTTGCATGAGGAGTATATTTTGGATGTTATAAAAAATGGCGTCGTTGTTGGGGACTAGCACTTGATATTCTTATGTTGATTGTTAATTTGAAATAGCTTTGTATCTTAGTTGGATTACGTGATTTTGCTGTGCTTGTTAGTACACCACAACCATATGATTCATCACTTCCAAGCAAGGGATAGCTCAGTGGAAGGCAACATGGAGCATGAGGAAGATAACCCGATGATGCTGGAGATTGCGGGAGCCATTCGCCTACCACCCACGGTAGGGAATGCCGTATTTCATGTCACAAGCACCATGCAACATTTGTTGCAAATAAAGGGACTCTTTGGGGGCAAACCAAGTGAGGATGCAAAAAATCAGTTGAGAAATTTCTTGCAGATATGCTAGCCTTTCAACATCACTAACATAAGTCAAGAGTCTATCAGGCTAAGGCTCTTCCCATTTTCTCTAACGGGAGAGGCGAAGATGTGGTTGGAGGAATTGCCTCCTGGTTGTATTACACCTTAGAAAGAATTAATTGAAGCCTTTTTGGATCATTTCTTTCCTCCATCGAAAATGTTGCAGTTGAGGGATGATATCACAAATTTCAGGCAAGAGCATGGAGAGCCTTTGCATGAGGCATGGCTATGGCTCAAAAATAAGGTTGCTCTTCGTCCCAATCATGGCCTTCCTGATGGAGTGCTTCTCCAAAGCTTTTACCGAGCCCTCGACTCCTTCAACAAATCTGTTGTCAATAATTTAGTCGGAGGGTCTATTATTGATCAAATATATGGGTTGGCTAAAGCCCTTTTGGATAGAATGAAAAAAATAAATAGGGCTTGGCACAAGAGAGAGACGAATGTATCTACATATGACATCAACTCTAGTGCATTGGTGGCTGAGTTGCAAAAAAGAGATGAAGAGCGATATGAAAATTTTTCTAAAATGATGACACAAATGGAACTAATGACCAAACATGTGATGGGGGCAGGGCCTAAGGTGGTGAATGTTGTAGGTATGCAAGGTCATTTGCAGTATGAAGTAGAATCGTCGCCACCGAGGTATGAGATAGAATGCTAATAAATGGGAAATCAAATGGGAGGTCCTCGACTTGGGTTTCAAGGGACCAATCAAGGCCCTTGGCGCCCAAGCAAAGGAAACCAAGGCTGGAGAAACCGTGATGCACAGGAATGACCCGAATGAAATTAAAGATGAGGAAATAAAGAGAAGAATAAATAGGGAGACCATTACCACCGAAGTTCGAGCCCCTATGTTCCTCCTCCAAAAGCTAGAAACGCTCAAAGTCATCCAGGTGCGAGAGATGCTGGTAGATCAAAAATTGAAGAGATGTTAGCAAGAGTCCTCAATAAGGTGGAATCAACCGACAACGAGTCAAGAAATTGAGAGGGGAGGTGTTTAACCTTGCCCAAATGGTGAGTTCTGATTCAGCCTCCATTAAGAATTTGGAAGCTCAAATGAATCACTTGTCTGTTCAAATGAACTCCGAATGAATGAAACGCTCCCAAGTGACACAAAGCCAAACCTGAAGAAAGATAGTCAATGCATGGTTATTGTTACTAGGAGTGGTAAATTGGTTGTAGATGCAAGAGTAAAGCCCAAGGAGGCTAATTCTCCCAAATCAAATGAGGAAAATAAAGTCGACAAGATGCCAAAGACACCAAGGAGTGGTGAAAAGAGTGACGAGGAAGGTGAGGGGAAGGATGATAAAATTCACTCACATGTTGATAAAGATGAGGTGGGCATGAAGGCCTCAAGTGATGACAAGGTTGAAGCAAGAGCTCCACCTCCTTATCCATAACAGTTGGCTAAGAAAAAGAAGGACCATCGGTTCAGCAAATTCATTGACATGTTCAGTAAATTGTCTATTAATATACCATTGGTGGATTCCCTTCTCCAAATGCCAGGATATGCTAAATTCATGAAGGAATTGCTCAAAAAGAAGAAGGTGGTTGATGTAGGTAGCAGGGAGATGACACACCATTATAGTGTGATGATGATGAGAAATCTTGCCCCTAAGCGGGAAAACCGTGGAGCTTTCACAATCCCTTGTACAATTGGGATATGTATGTTTAAGAAATCTCTATGTGATCTTGGTGCCAGCTACGACTGGGCATTAGGACGGGAGGGGACGAACGGGATGGGGAGAACTGGGACGGGTAGCCGGGTCGGGACGAACTAGGATGGACCGATAG
>JACEIK010001476.1:168837-186342 GCA_018107945.1 Datura stramonium | reverse complement strand
ATAAGTTTATTTTAATGTTTGTAAATAATTAAGATATAATACAATAGATAATGAAATTGAAAATTAAGGCCAAAAGCTAAAAACCTTTAAATTTATTCATATAAAAACTAAAATAATATCATAAAAATTTATATTACAATTTACAAATATTAGTAGAACACCTAATCTGCACAACAACCTTCTAGGATGGGTTCTGTTTGAATTAAGCATTGAATATACTACTAATATCTGTGCATTTTTATGAAATCTCTTTCTAATTCTTCTATTTGTTGAGCCGAAATATTTTCCGGCACTGGCATAAATTGTTGTCGGTCTTGTGATTCCATGTCATTATCTCTATTAATTGCTAAATCCAAAAATGCTTCTTGTTGGGAAGTTAACTTCGATAGCCCGTGATTTTCCGCTCTGCCTTGATCCAATTTCTGAAAGTTGTAGATACCTCCAAGCTGTCTTCTGCTAGTGAATATCGATGATCTCCAAGTTGAAATCTTGCTGCACTCAAAGCGGCCTCCGAAGCAATAGATGATGCTTGAATAGCTAGCACGTCCCGAATCATCTTGCTAAGCATTGAAAATACGCTGCCACGAGCCTTCCACCACTTAGAATGTCCGGCGTGCTATCAACGGAAATTAACATTTTCCTTAACTGAAGAAAGATAGCCATCAAAATCACAACTGTCAAAAAAGTCAAGACCAATAGTACTTTATACATATCCATGGGTACTATCTACTCGGACCCTAGAAGTTCCAGGAGCATTAACGAAATTACCACTATACAACTGACAATAAGTCTCATACATCATTTTTGCCTGCACTCTAATACTATTTTTACAAGATTCTAAACTTGGAGTTTCATTATCTTCTATTTCTAAATTTTCATAAATTTTTTGAGAAACTCCTCTTGCACCTCGTTCTTTATATTCTGGGTTAAAAAGCATAGCAGTTAAATAAATTTGAGGGATAAGAAAAAAATATTTTTTAAACTTTTGAATCATGACTTTAATAGTCCGTGCAAACTTTTCATTATTTTTATATTCAGCAAATTTAGTAGTAACATCACATACATTTATTAAAACTTCACAAATAGTTGGAAATCCACGCCAGAATTTTTTTTTGTTTCTTGATAAAATAATTTCAAAAATTGATTAAGTTCATTTATTTCCTCTCAGTCATTATCATCAAGTTTCAAATCAGATTCGGAATGATGAGAATTATACAACATAGTGATAGGCCTTCTATAAATATATGCAACTTCTAACATTTCGTATAATGAATTCCATCTAGTTTTTACATGTTTTAGAACTTTTCTATATGGAAGTTCATATATTCTACAAAGTTCTTTAAATTCACGAATTCTAGAACTTTTATTCATTCAAAAAGTCCAAAAACATGCTAATTCAACTTTAGAACACCCAGTGTCAAATAATTTAATGCCATCCTGTACAACCAAATTAAATATATGAGCAACACATCTAACATGGAAAGCATTATTATTAATTGGACATAATTGAGTTCTTAACATACTAACAACACTAGTATTAGAAGAAGCATTATTTAGTGTAACACTCAATATTTTATCACAAATGCCAAAAGATTGTAAAAGTTTAAGTATAGTAGTAGCTATATGTGTAGCAGTTTTTCTCTGCTCACAAATTTTATAACAAATTATTCTTTTTTGTAAATTTCAATTATGATCAATTCAATGTTCAATAACAGTTAAGTAATCAATGAAATTGATACTACGACCCATATCATATATAATAGAAAATATTTCATCAAAATAACTAAATAAACAATAAAGATAATGAACATGTTTTGCTTGAAATTCAAAAATGACACGTTTAACCATGCTTCGCAGAAAACCTTCAAAAGAAGGATTATATGTTTATCGAATATACATAATAAATTTGGGATGGGAGGAAAAACTAAAAGGCAAACCACAGACCGCAACCATTTTTGTGATGTTTTCACAGTCTATATCCCTATGATATTTTCGTTGTGTAATAGGGCCACTTGGGTTTGAAGGGTTTAATTGGCCCTGAACCATATTGGAACCCCCTTCTGATCCAATTGGGATATCACAACCGACGACTTTATAGGATTCTTTAGCCGCTAAATATTCAAGTTTAGAACATTGTAATAAATATCTATGTAACCCCCCAATTCCGCCTTTGCTTACGCCACAATCATGCTTAAATACCTTTTTACACTTATTACAAATAACTTTCGTTCGATCCTCATTTTTATGCATAAATTGCCAAACAACTGAAGTTTTATCCCATTGAACCCTAGTCTTACCCCTAGTAGGATGCAAAGGGGTAAGTTGAGCTTTACATTGAGGAGTATCCTGAGTTGGAGCTTTGGTAACAGGACTAGTAGGTGTATTATCTAAATCTTCTTCTTCTACTTCTACACTTCTTCATCTAATTCTTCGTCTAAATAAATTACCATAAAGCCTTTTCATAACTTCATTATCTAATGGAGTATCCAAATTAATATTAATAGGAGTACTACCAAATTGCATAAAATCTTCGTTATTAATTCTAATCTAGGGACTGAAGAAGAACCACCAATTTTTTAGCAGTAGAACTAGAACCTATACTTTTTTACCAGTACTAATACCCAACGCACCTGCAACCTTGGCCATAACACCCTTTCCTTTTCTAGATTTTTTTTCAGAATCCATATTATAATTTATGAATAAATAAATAAAACACAACTAAAATTATGACTAAATAAATATAACACAAGTATATTTAAATAGATAAGATAGAAAAATTAAATGCGTAAAGCCATAAAATAAATAAATAACAGAACTAAGTACGGAACGAATGTACCAAACATCTGTGTAAAAAACAGATGATTATAATCAATTGTCGGAATTAAAAAGTTAATGTAGCAAAACTAGCAAGTAGCAACTTGAGACTTGAAAGTTGAAACTTGAAACTAAAATAACTAACACAATTTAAATTTGAAAATTATAAATTTTAGAATTTGGAGAATTAGAGAATGTAAATTGTAGGGAGATTTGAGAGAAATTGATAATTGATAATATTTGAAAGAATGAGTGTGTAGTAGAGATTAGAGAAGAGAAGAGATGAATTATGAATAAATTGTGAAAATATGGGGTATTTATAGTTTTCAAAAAAAGGAACAAAGTATAATTTTTAAAAGTAAGGGGTGTAATTTTTTTTTTAAAAAGTAAAGGGGGTTGGGGGAGCTGATTAAGGGAATATAGCCGTTGGGGGCCCCCACCTCACGGCTGGAAACGGCTACACTTGGCGTCAAGATCAGGGGAACCAAGGTCGGAACTATTACAGAGACAATTACAATAATCGGGGCCAATACAGTATTAGGAGAGAGGTAGAGACAATGGTGACTGGAAAAAGCGTGAGGAGTATAAAAATGATAGAAGTGGTCTCTATGTTCCTCCAAGAAACCGTGAACCAGAGTCTAGAGGTAAAAGGGTGGAAGATATGTTGTTGAAAGCACTCAAGAATATGGAGGCGATAGATGTCCATTTTAAGGAACTACACACTGATATTTCTAGTATGAACGTAAAAGATCTGACCCGAAGGTTGAAACAGAGAAAGCGGAAAAATGTACACAGGTCATAGGGAATCTCGTCCATCATTTCTCGGGGCTTTGGTCAGGGAACCAACTGCATTCACCTTTTTTGTCCCAACTCCCATAATATGTTTAGCAAGAATGCCCATTGTGTTTTTGATCTCAACAATATCATGATCTCACTCTTAATCCTTTCTTCTCTACTCCGCAGACATACCCATTGCATAAGTATTAGCTGGGACTTCTGATTCTCTTGTGTGCCATGCACGATTGGTTTTGGTGATCCTATTAAGGACCTCATCAGCCTCGACATATGTATGATTCATGAATGTTCTGCTAGAGACAATATCTTCCACAACCTTGGTATTATCATTTAGAGACCTATAGAATATTTCCAAGAGTGTATCATCTGGGATCCTGTGTTTGGGCACCTTTTTCAGCTTCTTGTCGAACTGCAATCACGTCTCATGAAGTGCTTTAGAATTCAACTGCCTGAATTATAAATTTCATCTTTTAGCTGCAATGCTCTGAAAGGTGGAATGAATCTCTCAAGAAAAGCTCTTTTAATCTCTCTCCAAGTAGTGATAGAATCATTTGACAGTTTAGCCAACCACAGTGTTGCCTCACTCCCTAGGGAAAAGGAAAATAACCTCAGCCTTATAGCATCCTGACTCACCCCCGGTTGTTTGTATTCTTTGCAAATACCCACAAAATTTATCAAGTGAGTATGTGCTTCCTCAGTAGCATGACCCGAAAATATCCCCTTCATGTTGACCAATTGGATCATCACAGTGGTAATATCAAACTTTGCCCCAGCAGGCAAAGGGGACAGCGATTTTTACTTTCTTGAAGTTAACAATTAAGTTTGTTCTTATTGTTTAAGCCAGGTTCAATTGATGAGACATTCTTCAAAATTTTGAAAGAGAGATTCTCAAGGTCCGAATTTTTTGTTAGCTTTGAAATAAAGATCCTTTTTGTTAGCTCGAACTAATAGGGAATCAAATTCGTAATTAGACTAGGCATAGCTAATTGTCTCGTCTGGTTTCTATACAGAAGATTTAAATACATTCTCATTCATTTTATTATACTAGACACAGAGAATTAGATCAACTTGAATAGGCACACAATTGTTGAACAAAAAATTGCAGATAAAATTAACTTTGTTAATCAATAAACCAATTGAATAATTAGTTATATTAATTGAAGAATACAAAGAGATTGTTAAATAGCCCCATCCTTATATCGATTTTATCTCATTGATAACATAAAAAATTGCTCTTTCTTAATTAAAATTCATTATTTATTTCTTTTTTTATTTTAGTTAATGTATAATTATAAATTTGAATTTTATTTCTTATTTAGATGATTCCTATTAGTTTAATTTAGTTAATGATTAATCACAAGTTCCTATGGGTTTGATATTAGAGGTATTACTTGACGACCACATATCCTTGCTGTTAATTATGTCTTCAATTTTTTTTCTTGTATACATTTAGAAAACCCATAATCCCTATTGGTTTAGAATACCCATTTTCCTAATATATGTAGGAAAGAAAAATATATTATCCTTGTAGGAATGGGAGAACCTTTCTCTTATAGATTTGGGGCTATTTGAGGATCTATATATAGGGATTGTAGTTTGAGATTCATAAGCATTCATTATTAGAAAATAGGCTTATTGCAACGCAACTGAAACCGGTGCTATATAGACTAAGACTGTTACCATAGATATATGACAACCGTTTATGATCCATTACTGGGCAGGGCATTTCTGTAGAGCTATTGTATGGTTTCAGAACTGTTCCCATAGATATGTATGTCTAATGCAACGGTTATTATTTATGATATAATAACTAATTTTGCATTGTGTTGCAATGGTTTCGAACCCTATTGAAATGGTTTGGAACTGTCATGATAAACTTACTGCAAGTTGTTGTAATGTTTCGAATATCTATTGCAACGATCTTAAACCGTCACAATAAACTTATTGCAACGCCTTTGTGATAAGATCAATTTACTTATTGCAATGCTTATTATTAGCTAGTGCAACCATAGGCGAACTCAGGGATTTGAAGATGAGGAGTGCACTACCTCATCAGTGGGGACATCATCATCCACGGGCTNGTGCACTACTATCTTTAACATAGTCATGTCAATTACTAGGTACAAAGTATGGAGTATAATTCTCTTAAAACTTAAAAATTGTTAAGTTATGATCAAAGTATAAACTTCAAAATGATCAAATATCATTAAGTTAGTACTAATATAACAAAAGTAGATCATCCATTCGTACTAGAAATCGATGCGCTTTGATATTCTGAAAATGGTTAATGATAGCATCATCTCTTATATTTACTAATATGTCCTTCTTGATGTAAAAAACTAAACAATCATTTAAAAATTCATCACCAATACTACTACATAATTCATTCTTGATATGCTTCATGGATGAGAATGTTCATTTTACCATTGCAGTAGCGATATGTAAAATCAATATCAACTTCACAAGTAAGTATACAAGAGAGAAGTCTTTACAAGATTTGCATTAACCAATGCTTCTGCCAAATCACCAACTTCTCTCAAATCAGAGAATGTAGGATCTCCACGTCGCATGTGCATTATGAAAGTATCGAGTTGGTCATTGAGATCCCGAAGCTTTGATTCACCAAACTCATTTGGATAATGCTTGGCTGTCATTATTTTTTCCTTATCAAAATTAGCAAAAGCATTAGCTGAATTCAAGCTTACCAAGAAGTAAGTTACCACTCATAACATCAAAAAAATTGTTAAGATCTTGAAGTTGCAAGTCAATTATAGCATAAAAGAGCTCAAATCAAAAGTGATGTGAATAAGTAACACCACAAGATTTACGTTTGGACTTTCCAAAAATATAAAATTCGTCCATCTTAGGTACCGAAATATCATGTTTATCACAAAAAGAAGAAACTTCACTCATCAAAGATTCCCATCCATCTATAATACCTTGGAGGTGCCTAAGAATAAGACTTGGGAGTTAAATCTGAAATCTGCAGAAACTAGGAAAAATAACAAAGGACGAGTGGAGTAACGACTCGTGGTTTCAAGTGAGATCCATTATTAGCAGTCGTGGGTTCAGGTGTTCGGTTGACGGTGGAAGTAACGACTGATGTAATGACTCATTGTGAGAAACAAAGAGTCGTCGTTCATTGTCGTGGTAAGAGAAGGGCTTAGCATTTGGGGAATATAACGGGTCATCCAATGACCCGTCGTGGCATGAAATGATTCATTGTCATGAGTTGTGGTAAGGGATCCAAAATCCCCAGTGGACTTGACGGATGGATACCACGATCTGTTGGAACCAACAATGAGTCATCGTAAGAATCGTCGTGGGAAAGTTCAGAAGGTTCAGGAGGGAAATCAACGACCGATTAAGCGACCCGTTAGACATAATGACGAGTCATCCTGTCTATCCGTGGTCTAATTCCGAGAGAATTCTTGGGCAGTGCACAACATGGACAGATACCACGGGTCATGGTATTCTCCAACGACCCATTGGGTCGTCCGTTATTTGGTCCAGTGAGCAGTTTTTCTGCGATTTCAGTAAGGGTATTTCCATCATTCCTAAGTTCTAGGGGCCTATACTACGTCGTTTGAGGCTCATTTTAGTGGGTTTAAGGAGGGTAAAACCTATTCTAAGCTAGTTCATTCCATGCATGCAAACTTGAGAGTTTGAAGAGAGGATTCAGAGCAAGTTTTAAAGGTTTCCATTGAAATCTCATCTTGGGCAATTAGAGAAGTGGTAAAATCATCCCTCCTAGGTATGTAGGGTTATGAGTGGGTGTTTCCTTCCTCACCCATGCCCTAAATATCTAGCTAAGTATGCGGATTTCATATGATCAAGTTATGGGGTTTTTACCCAATTGTATGATTCTTCAATTTCTTTACATGGGTACATTATATTGTGTTTATATTGATGAATTGTGAAGCTTGGGTAGATTTTGAATTGTCCTCAATCAAAAATTTTGTTTTCTAAATTATGAAAATTAATGCCCATGGATGAGAAGTTCATGAAAGAAGAGAATGATGATGAACGTATGATGATGATGAGATTTGATAATGAAAAGCATGTTTCTAAAGCTACCCATGATTATGTTAATATTTTCAAAATGAATTGAGTAGATCCAAGCATTATAAAGTTTTGGGCAAGGCCCTTATATCAAGTATGATAATGTAGTATCTCTAAAGTAAGCTTACCACATAGTTTTTGAGTATATTCTCCCACTAATATTTTAGCTTGTGGTATGTTTCAAAATAAAGCTTCTCATATGCATGGATTCATAATTGAGATGTATGTTCTCATTGAGCTTCATTTTCATACGATGTTAAGTTTATGCATGATTTCATTTTTGAGCTTCATCACTAGATGATGTTGAACTTCATTATATACAATGTAGAGCATTGCATGTTTTGGGAGAAGAACTCTATCACCGAGCGGGCTAAGGGTCGATCACCCTATGCCCCAGAACTACGTGCCAGTGTAGGTTGATATTAATATGATATTGAGACCTCCCTTGTGAGATATCCCCAGCCCAAATAGCCCATGAGCTTATAGTGATATCATGGTAGTGTCCTTAGCCCTGACAAGATTCTGGACGGCTCTGCCCACTTGAGTGTGATAGTCGGGACCATGTAAGCTCTATCATGGTATGTCGATTAAGTGACGAGTCTCCCATTGTCCACATGATTCAGATTTGTAAATTCATTACTCATGATTACTACTTTAAGCATGCATGTTCTAAAAGTAAGGTTTTGACTCATTATTCAGCTTTTCTATAAATGTCATATTTAAGCTTTGAGTCATTCGAGTCAGTTATGATGTTATGAAACTATGCATGGTCATACTATGAAAGGACTATGATTCCAGAATGAGTGCATGTAGTTCTTTCCTCTCAGATTTGAAAGCTTATGATATGTTATGAAATATTTTAAATGATTTACTTTACTTGAGCGGTTTTACTTACCTTGCATACTCCATAAATTTCATGTAATGACCGCATACTTTCTATGTTGTATCATTTCATGATACATGACCTGACTCTCAGGTTCAGCCCCACTCTTAGTCAGCTTATCGAAGTTAGCATTTTCTTACTGGTGAGTTCTCATCTTTCGAGGTGTAGACTTTCAGTTTTTTCTTATGTATTTCAGATTCAGTATTGAGTTAGTTGGGGTCTTGTCCCATCAACTCATCATGTTTAGAGGCTTTTCAGAATCATGTATATATTCAGCTTCGGATGCTTATTCTGATGTTATGTTGAGTTAGACTTCCACTGAGTTATATTGATGATTTCTTCAGTTTGTCGAATGAGTTAGATGTATTCTTATGCAATGGGTTTACTTGGGGTCTCTCGGGGTCCCTTGTCTCGTGTCTATGATTCGGGCCCCCATTCAGGTAGTGGCAAACTTGGTATCAGAGCCATAGGTTTGAAGTGTCCCAGGGTGTCTGAAAGCCGCCGTTAAGTAGAGTCTTTTTCATGGGTATGAAGTGCGCAACACTTATGACGAAGAGGCTACGGAACGTTTAAGAAATGTTCCCTTCTTTCATGATCTATGTCATGTGATGAAAAGTATTTCTATCCTTCTTATTCGTGCTATTCGCGATTGCAGAATCATGGCTCCCCGAAGAATGAACGGAAGGAGGAATGGAGGTGGTGAGGGCCACTAGAATTGAAATGGTTATGGGCATCAGCCATCCCCACCAGTTTAGGAGCCTCAGGCACTGGAGCCAGCCGCTCATGCTGATTTTTGGGCCGCTATTTAGATGCTTGCGTAGGCCTTGACCGTTCAGGTCAATCAGCAGGCCATTATACATGTTCCGCAAAATAGCAATGTAGCGGCGGCTCGAGTCAGAGACTTTTTGAGGATGAACCCACCGGAGTTCTTGGGGTCCAAGGTAGATGAGGACCCGCATGATTTTGTTTGATGAGATTGTCAAGATCACCCAAGTCATGGGGGTGAGTAGTGTTGAGTGCGCAGAGTAGACCTCCTACCAGTTGAAGGGGGTTGCACATGTATGGCTTCACCAATGGAAGGAGAGCAGGGTCATGGGTGTAGGTCCGATCACGTCGGAGGAGTTTTAGGTTGCATTGCTAGATCGGTTCTTCCCTCAGGAGATGAGGGAGCTTATGATAGCTGAGTTTTTGAACTTTAAGTAGGGAAGGATGACAGTGCAAGAGCATTCCCTTGAGTTCAGGCACTTATCGAAACATGCCCCAGAGTTAGTGACCGACCAGAGGGCGCGGATGAGCAGATTTGTGCATGGTATAGATGGGTATTTGGAAAGAGGAGGACCAGATTACTATGCTTCACCAGGATATGGACTACCCTCGCATAGTTTTGTACGCCTAGTAGATAGAGGCGGCACATTTGAGGGAGAGGGAGGCTAAGACGGCCAGGAAGAGGATCACATATTCTCTTGGCAGAGGTCCGATGGTGGACACCGACATCAAACTCACCAGAGATCATCATCCCCGGCGTCTTCGACATTGAGTGTTCCATCCAATCCTAGACATGATCAGAGAGGGCGAGCATCAGGCTCGAGGGGTCAGAGTAGCATACCCACAAATTCCAGCATCCCAACTTGTCTCAGATGTTGTCGGGCATACACAGGCCAGTGCTTGGCAGGTTCAAGTGCTTGTTTTGGGTGTGGGCAGCCCGGACACATGCTTCGAGATTGTCTAGCTACGAGACAGGATCAGGTTGGGGGCCGATGCCCAACTTCTAGTTCAGCAGCCCCTCCCGCATGCTCAGCACATCAGGGGGCATCTACTAGCATAGTTGGCATTCAGCGCTAGAACAAATTCTATGCTTTAGCTTCTCGCTAGGAGCAGGAGGTCTCCCTGGATGTGGTTACCGATATGTTGCGAGTTTTCCATATTGATGTACATGCCTTGTTAGATCTGGAGGCTACCTTGTATTTTATGACACTATACGTGGCCAGTAGCTTCGGAGTCAGTCGCGATGTTTTGTCAGAACCCTTCTTAGTGTCCACTCCAGTAGGTGACTCAATTATAGCTAGATGGGTATATAGAGGTTGCATAGTCTCAGTCCTTCATAAGTCACCTCAAAAAATTTGATAGAGTTAGTCATGACCGATTTCGATGTTATTCTCAGCATGGATTGGCCATTTGCATGGTATGCTTCAGTTAATTGTAGAACCCGAGCAGTAGAGTTCAGATTTTCGGGTGATCCAACCTTAGAATGGAAGGGTAGTTCAGCTGTGCCTGTAGGTCAATTCGTTTCCTACCTTAAGGCAAAAAAGATGATTTATAAGGGTTTCATGCACCATTTAGTTAGGGTTAAGGATGTCGATTTTGAAACACCGACTATTCATTCAGTTCCAGTAGTATGTGAGTATCTAGAGGTCTTACCTGATGATTTTCCAGGTGTCCCTCCCGAGCGAGAAATTGATTTCGATATAGATCTTCTTCCCGACATGCAACCTATATCTATTCCGCGCTACAGAATGGCTCCAGCTGAGCTAAAAGATTTGAGGGATCAGTTGAAGGACCTGTTAGATAAGAGATTTATTAGGCCAAGTAAGTCTCCAATGGGTGCACTAGTCCTATTCGTTCGGAAGAAAGATGGTTCTCTTCGTATGTGTATTAATTATAGGCAGTTGAACAAGGTCTCCATTAAGAACAGGTATCTGTTACCCAGGATGGATGATTTGTTTGACCAGCTTCAGGGTGCCAAGTGTTTCTCTAAGATTGATCTCAGGTCCGGGTATCACCAACTCAGGGTTCGGGAGAGTGACATCCCAAAAACTGCTTTCAGGACTCGGTATGGTCACTATGAATTTATTGTTATGTCTTTTGGACTAACCAATTCCCCTGCAGCTTTTATGGATCTAATGAATAGGGTGTTCAAGGAATATTTTGACATGTTTGTAATTGTGTTCATTGATAACATCCTTATATACTCTCGAAGCGAGGAGGAGCATGCCCCTCAGTTGAGAGTAGCGCTTCAGACCCTCACGGATCATCAGTTTATGCCGCTCAACAGCGATCAATTTCAGTATTGTTGAGTTAGTTGGGGTCTTTTCCCATCAACTTGTCATGTTTAGAGGCTTTTCAGACTCATGTATGTATTCAACTTTGGATGTTTATTCTGATGTTATGTTGAGTTATACTTGCGCTGAGTTATATTGATAATTTCTTTAGTTTGTCAAATGAGTTAGATGTATGCTTATGCCATGGGTCAACTTGGGGTCTCTAGGAGCCCTTTTTCCCGTGTCTAAAATCCGGGCCCCCGTTCGGGTCATGGCGCCATCATCTCTCAACAATTTTAATCTCTCCTTATGTAACATCCTAAATGTCCCTATGATCTGACCCAAGGATTGAAACAGAGAAAACAGAAAAACCTATACTAGGTCAGAGAATGAGCCATTGTGTGACTCATTAAGTGACCTTGTAATACCCCGGAAGTGCCTAAGATTAGACTCGAGATTTAAAAATAAAAGTTTGGCAGAATCTGGGGAAAAATCACATAGGATGGGTCACCTAATGGATCTCTAGACCAACCAAAGGTTCGTGGTAAACACCCGTGGTGAGGTATGACTAGGTGGTAGTTGTAAGTAACGGGTCAAGTAACGACCCGTTGTTTGCTACAATGAGTCATTGTTTGGAGTCGTGCTGGAGCTAGTCCTCAGCTAAGGGGGGAGTAACGGGTCGTAGGAAGACCCATTGTAAGGGCATGGTAAGCAGTCATGAAAAGGAGCACAAAAATCTCTAGTCAATGTAATGGAAGGAAACCATGACTCGTTGGAAGAAGGAACTAGTCGTGGTATGGCTCGTGGAAAGACTTGGTTCAGGTTGTTAAAAGGGAAACAATGGATGACTTAACTGCTCATTGCCTAGAGGGACGACCCATCTTGTCAAGTCGTGGGTTTGAACCCGAGGAAGTGAATTTGGGCAGTGGATCTAACAGACAGATACCACTAGTCATTGTATCAAGGGACGACTCGTTGGACTGTCAGTGGTTTCGACCAGTGCAGAAATTTCAGGAATTTTGATTAAGGGAATTTTCATCATTCCTACACTCTTAGGTCCTATACTACATCATTTAAGTTATATTCAGAGTGTATTAAGATAGGTTAAGTTATTCTAACCTATTCAAAACTCATGCAGGCAAGTTAGAGTGAGTTAGAGAGGAGATCAAGCCTTAGCTCTTCGAATTCTTCTCAAATTCTTCTTGTGCAATCAGGAAAGTGTAAGAATCAACTATAATCAAGTATGTAGGGTTATTAGTGGGTGTTTTCATTCACACCCATGCCCAATCTCTCCTAATTCATGAAGTTTTGTTTAAAAATCTTATGGGGATTTATCTTAAATCTTATGGAATCCTAATGATCTATCCATGGGTTATTACTTCTCATGTTTTACACAATATTTTATGAATTATGATCAGATTTTACAACTAATTCGATTATAAATTTATTGATTTAAATTTCTATTAAATTATACCATACATGTTCTATGACAAATTGAGTTATGATTTTACCTTGATTTTGATGATTCTTTAACCCATCAAGATTTATGACCTATGACATGGAATTATTCAAATTCCTATTATGAATTTGTGATTTGAAAAGCATATACATGATCTACAAATATGCATGAAACTCATGATTTACAAATTATGATTTTGGCCGACTCACGGGCCTTACTCTCTTGGCTAGTTCACGTATTTACGAGAATGCTTATGATTATCATGATTTAACTGTCCCATGAATATCATGTATATTATACTATGAGCACTATATATGTTTTGGGAGCAGTATTTAACACCGAGTACGTTGGGGGCCCAGGTTTTGCCCTGAATCTCAAAACTGCGTGTCATCATAGGACATGATGGGACCTCCCTTGAGACTGTCCCCTTTGCCCAAATGGGCCTTTCACATGTGATATCACTCTCTTCATGGTTCTACCCTTGGCAAGGTACGAACACCCTCCCTTCTAGGGATATACAGGTCGGGCTCTATGTGTGCTCATATGGGGTATGTCAGTTATAAGAATCTCCCATTATTCTACATGTTTTATGCATTATTATGTTTATGTTATTTTGGCTCAAGTTATGATTTATAAAGTTTCTCTTATGACAATGGTAATGAATGGATTACAAATGATTTAAAAACCTTGAGCCTTATGTCATGTTATGATATTTATGATATGAGCATGTTGCCCCCCTTTATGATCTCTTATGGGATTTTATGTATTTTAAAAGTTCCATTTTACTTACATTGCATATTCGGTATATTCCACATACTGACTGTATACTCTATGCTGTATCATTTCATGATATAGGCTCCATTCTTTAGACACAACACAGTCAGTAGTTCATCTCGGATTTTAACATTGAGCGCTTTGGTGAGTCCTCATTCTCCGAGGACTAGTTTGATATCAGTTATCTTTTCATGTTCAGTTTTCTAGACTTGCCAAGTTAGTTGGGGATGTTGTCCCATCAACCCATTGGATATGTTTGAAGCTTTCAGACTATATGTAGTATTCAACTGTTATGTATGTAGTACGTTCCCCTTACCATGTTATGTTTATTCTTCTACTATGTCATTATGTTACGTATTCCGCTTTATTGATATTGAGTTAGATGTATGTTCATTCCATGGGTCGATAGTGAGTCTCTCGGGGCTCCTTGTCCTGTGTTACGATCTGGGTCTACGTTTGGGTCGTGACAAACTTAGTATTAGAGCCATAGGTTTGAAATGTCCTAGCGTGTATGAAAGTCGCATTGAGTAGGGTCTTTTTCATGGGTGTGAAGTGCGCCACAATTATGACGAAGAGGCTATGAGATATTTAGGAAATATTCCCTTCTTTCATAATCTATGTCGTGCGATGAAATATCTCCCTATCCTTCTAATTCATGTTATTCGGGATTGTAGAACCATGGCTCACTATAGAGTAAATGGTAGGAGGAATGGGAATGGAGAAGGCCATGAGGATGGCAATGAAAACGGGCACCAGTAGGCCCCACCAGTTTAAGAGCACCATGTATCGGAGCTGGTTGCCCATGTTGAGTTTCGGGCAGCTATTCAGATGCTCGTGCAGACCTTGACTGCTCAGGTCAATTAGCAGGAAGTTGCGTATGATCCACAAAATGGCAATGCAGTGGAAGCTTGAGTCAGGGATTTCTTGAGAATGAACCCACCAGAGTTTCTCGGGTCAAAAGTAGATGAGGACCCACATGAATTCATCGATGAGATTCTAAATCACCCAGGTCATGGGGGTGACAAATGGAGAGTGTGTTGATTTCTCCTTTTATCAACTAAAAAGAGTTGCTCATATTTGGTTTAAATAGTGGAAAGATAGTAGGGAAGTGGGAGAAGGCCCTATCGGGTGGGAAGAATTTCATGCAGCCTTTTTGGATCTGTTCTTCCCTCGTGAGATGAGGGAACTGAAGGCGGCCGAGTTTGTAAATATGAAGCAGGGTGACATGTCAGTTCAGGAGTACGCTTTGGATTTCACCCACTTATCCAAGTATGCACCAAAGTTAGTGGCAAGCCAGAGGGCTCGAGTGAGCTGATTTGTGCATGGAGTGGAGGACTACCTGGATAAGGACTGTAGGATTGTCATGCTGCATCAAGACATAGACTTCCCTACCATAGTGTTGCATGACCAGCAAATAGAGACGGTGTACCAGAGGCAGAGAGAGGCCAAGAGGGCTAGGACAGACAATTATGGGATTTCTCAGCCTAGATTGGAGGGTGGATAGTGCCAGAAGTCTATTCATTGGTCTTTTGCTCTAGCACAATCATCAGCTAGTAAACCATCTAGATCACGAGGGGATTGAAGAAGCAAGGCTTTAGATTCGAGGGGCCAGGGTAGCATGCAGATAGAGCACACCTTCCCAGCCTGTAAAGGTGTGGCAAAAATCACCCAGGGAGATTCCTAGTTGGCTCAGACGCTTGTTTTGGGTGTGGTAGTCCCGGACACATACTCAGGGATCGCCGTTCAGCCAGATCATGGGGCAGCGGAGCCCGTATGCCAGCCTCTAGTTCAGCCGCTCTAGCAGCACGTCCCTCCCAGCAGGGCACCTCAACTAGTTCAACTGGCAATCAGTGCCAGAATAGGTTCTATGCCCTTGCGACCCGTTAATTGCAGGAGACTTTACCGGATATGGTTACTAGTATGTTACGAGTGTTTCACCTTGATGCTTATGCTTTGTTAGATTCAGGGGATACCTTATCTTTTGTGACACCTTATATTTCTAGTAGATTTGGAGTTAGTCCAAAATTCTATCAGAATAATTCTCATCTCTACTCCTGTTGGTGATTCAGTTGTAGCTAGGCGAGTGTATAGAGGTTGTCCGATTACCATATTGCATAAAGTCACCTCCACAGACCTTGTAGAGTTAGGAATGACTGACTTTGATATTATTCTCAGTATGGATTGGTTGTATGCATATTGTGCTTCTATTAATTGTAGAACCCGTGCGGTGGATTTTTGCTTTTCGGGTGAGTCAGTCTTGTAGTGGAAGAGTAGTTCGGTCGTGCCTGTAGGTCATTTTATTTCCTATATTAAGGCTAGGAAGATATTTTCAAGGGTTGTGTGTATCATCTAGTTAGGGTTAAGGATGTTGAGTCTGAGACCCCGACTATCCAGTCAGTTTCGGTAGTTCATAAGTACCCTGAAGTATTCCCTAATGATTTACCAGGTGTTCCTCTAGAGAGGGAAATTGATTTTGGTGTTGACCTTCTTCCCAATACACAACCTATATCTATTCCTCCCTACAGAATGGCTCCATATAAACTAAAGGAGTTGAAAGAATAGTTGAAGGACTTATTAGATAAAGGTTTCATTCGACCGAGAAAATCTCCATGGGATGCACCAATCTTATTTGACTGAAAGAAGAATGGTTCCCTTCGAATGTGCATTGACTATTGGTAATTGAACAAGGTTACCATCAAGAACAGGTATCCTCTTCCCGGGATTGATGATTTATTTTACCAGCTTTAGGGTGCCAAATGTTTCTAAAAGATAGACCTCAGATCCGGGTACCACCAGCTCAGAGTTTGGGAGAGTGACATCCTAAAGACAGCCTTTAGGATGCTTTATGCTCATTATGAGTTTGTAGTTATATCTTTTGGACTAACAAATACTCCTGTAGCTTTTATGACTTGCTGACCAGGGTGTTCAAGCCATATCTGGACATGTTCGTGATTGTGTTTATTGATGACATCTTTATATACTCTCGGAGCGAGGAAAAGCATACCGCTCATTTGAGGTTGGTGCTACAGACTCTCAAGGATCGCCAATTATATGTGTTGATACTGCGCAGCAGCGGCGCCAAAAACTTGTTGACGACTGCCTGAGCGCACACGCAAGTGTACGTGGTCTTACAAGTAATACAGTTGCCCTTTTTAAGAGCCGAATGTCAAACCCACAGGGACTGGACCAATTCAGCTAATTATCAAGTTCAAGTGTGATATTAACTCTCACAAGTGTTGATTTAGAATTTTTCGATAAAGTTTAATTAAGTCTAGGGGTGGTCAAAAAAATACTCTGAAATCATTCAACAAGCAACTAGAGCTAAGGCCGGATAATCATGCGATACTACGCTTTGTAATGGTTTAAGTATGGAATTATCAATTTTCGTCTCACATAATTAAGATTGCATGTTCATGGTCTTTCGAGCCTCTAAACACGACAAACTAGTCTCACAACTACATCGTTGAGCGGGGATGTGACATTCTAGTTTGTGGGCAAGTCAATTACGTGGATGTGGGTTACGGGGTTTATGCTCTTGATTAGGGACTTTCATACCTCTAATCATTTAACTGAACTTAGTTTCACAACTACTTCTATGAGTGGTGATGTGATAATTCTAAGTTGGTGTCTAGCTCATCCCGTTTTAGTAACCAAGCAAGGCAAATTAGGTATAATTTCTT
>JACEIK010001476.1:141532-159839 GCA_018107945.1 Datura stramonium | reverse complement strand
GTAGAGATTGAAATCAATAAATTTATAATAAAAAATAGTTGTAAAATCTGATCAAAATCCATAAAATATGATGTAAATCATTGATCATAAAAGCCCATAAGCAGATCATTAGATTTTCACAAAAATAAATTAAAACCCCGTGATATTTTTGGTAGAATTTCATAAACTAATAGAGGATGGGTATGGGTGTGAATGAAAACACCCATTCGTAACCCTACATACTTGATTATAGCTGATTCTTACACTTCCCTGATTGCCCAAGAAGAATTTGAGGAAGGGTTAAGGCTTGATCTTCTCTCTAATTCCCTCTAACTTGCATGCATGCGTTTAGAATAGGTTAGAATGACTTAACCTATCTTAAGACACTCTGAAAATAACTTAAACGGTGTAGTACAAGACCTTAGAGTGTAGGAATGACAAGAATAACCTTAATAATTTTGCAGGAATTAACTGCTCGCCAATCCCCACGAGGGACCTAACGATTTTTACCACCACCCATGAGTCGCCACCTCAGTCATTAGGCACACTATTTATTAGATCACCTAGGCTCATCACGGGGGACTTCACGGGTCATCACAGGTGACCACGACTCGTGGTCACCACTTGTCACCCTCACAGTCTTGATTTCAAACAAACCCTATCCTGCTGACCACGACCCTCCCCACGAGCCGTGCTGTATGACCACGATTCGTGGGGTCTATCCATTAGGTGCACTGCCTTAAACTTTTCCCCTTCTTAATTCTCTTGGCCACGACTGACCTGACGAGTTGTGGGGCCTGACCATGACTCGTGGTCATGCCCATGAGGACCCGCTTACACTACTTCCTCCAACTCAACCCAATCCTTCACCATGAGTCATCTCACGACTTGTGGTCCTCCCCCACGGATCATAGAATGACTCGTTCTGTGACTTGGTGCAAAAATTTCAGTTTTCTCCGTTTAAACTCTCAGTTCTGATCTTTAGGCTTTTGGAGTATAAAAAGAGGTCTTCTCCAAATGGGGAGATGGCGTGCTTAGGTACCAAGGTCGCTTATGTGTTTCAGATGTTGATGATTTGAGGAGCTGGATATTGCACGAGGCTCATGAATCTCGGTATTCTATCCATCCCAGTACCACCAAGATGTAGCGTGACTTGTGGGAAGTCTATTGGTGGAATGGCATGAAGAAGTACATCACGGAGTTTGTAGCTAAGTGTCCAAACTATAAGCAAGTAAAGGTTGAGCACCAAAGATCGGGAGGCATGCTTCAGGATATCAATATTGCTTCTTGGAAGTGGGAAGAAATAATATGGATTTCATCACAGGTTCACCTCGTACTCCTCGGCAATATGACTCCATTTGGGTTGTGGTAGACAAGTTTACCAAGACCGCTCATTTTCTACTAGTCAAAACCATAGATTCAGCGAAGAATTATGCCAAACTATATATTTGGGAGCGAGTTCAATTGAATGGAGTGCCCTTGTCCATTATATCAGACAGAGGTACTCAATTTACCTCTCAGTTTTGGAGGTCATTTCAAAAAGGACTTGGTACCCAGGTTAAGCTCCACATAACATTTCACCCGCAAATGAATGGTCAAGTGGAGGGGACAATTAATACTCTCGAGGAAATGCTGAGAGCATACATGATTGGCTTCAAAGGTAGTTGGGATGCTCATTTGCCTCTTAGTGAGTTCGCATACAATAACAACTACCATTCCAGTATTCAGATGGCTCCGTTTGAGGCTCTCTAGGGGAAGAGATGTAGATCGCCCATTGGTTGGTTCGAAGTTGATGAAGCTGCGATAATAGGACCAGATTCGGTCCATGAGGCCATGGAGAAGGTTCAAATTATACGAGACAGGCTGAAAACAACTCAAAGTCACTAAAAGTCTTATGGCGATGTGAGAAGGAGAGAATTAAATTCGAGGTGGATGATTGGGTATTTTTAAAGATATCTCCCATGAAGGGAGTGATGCGGTTTGGGAAGAAAGGAAAACTCAGCCTTCGTTATGTTGGTCCCTACCGAATTGTAAAATGGGTTGGCAAGGTGGCATATGAATTGGAGTTGCCTTCAGAGTTAGCTTCTATGCATCCTGTATTCCACGTATCACTCTTAAAGAAGTGTCTGGGTGATATAACCCTAGTTGTTCCGATGGACAGTATTGGTGTGAAAGACAGCCTTAGTTATGAGGAGGTTCCGGTGGAAATACTGGATCATCAAGTTTGAAGGCTAAGGAACAAGGAAGTAGCTTCAGTTAAAGTGTTATGGAGGAATCAGCATGTTGAAGGAGCTACGTGGGAAGATGAAGCAGATATAATGGCTAGATACCCACATTTATTCTCTACCGGCTCAGTTTCATCTTGAGGTATCAGTTTTTCTCTCAAACTCTATTTAGTTTTCATGTTCAGTTCATGTGCCCAAGTTTCTTTTATGTATATGGAGGTAGGTATGATCCGTGAAATCAGTTCATCTATGTAGTTTAAATCGAAGATAGTTATTCCGTCAGTTTTTAGTTTAAATGATCATTATTTGAATATGATGATTACTTTTCCGTTCTTTTCTGTATGCTTTTATTTACTCAAGGATGAATATTCCCAAGGGGGAGATATTGTAATACCCCAGAAGTGCCTAAGATTAGACCCGAGATTTAAAAATGAAAGTTCGCAGAATCTGGGAAAAGATCCCATAGGACGGGTCACCTAACGGATCATTGGTCCAAGAAAAGGTCCGTGGTAAGCACCCATGGTGAGGTATGATGGGTGGCAGTTGTAAGTAACAGGTCAAGTAATGACCCGTCGTTCTCTACAACGAGTCATTGTTTGGAGTCATGGTGGAGCTAGTCCTCAGCCTAAGAGGATTAATGGGTCGTGGGACGACTCGTTGTGAGGATCCATGGGTCATGATAAGCAGTCATGGAAAGGAGAGCAAAAATCTCTAGTCAATGTAACGGAAGGAAACCATGACTCATTGGAAGAAGGAACGAGTCGTGGTATGGCTCGTGGAAAGACTTCGTTCAGGTTGTCAAAGGGGAAACTATGGATGACTTAACTGCTCATTGCCTAGAGGGACAACCCATCCTATCGAGTCATGGGTTTGAACCCGAGGAAGTGAATTTGGGCAGTGGATCTAACGGACAGATACCACGAGTCATTGTATCAAGGAATGACTCATTGGACCGTCCGTGGTTTCGGCAAGTGCAGAAATTTCAGTGATTTTAATTAAGGGCATTTTCATCATTCCTACACTCTAAGGTCCTATAATACATCATTTTAAGTTACTTCCAGAGTGTATTAAGATAGGTTAAGTTATTCTAACCTATTCAAAACCCATGCAGGCAAGTTAGAGAGAGTTAGAGAGGAGATCAAGCCTTAACTCTTTCAATTCTTCTCAAATTCTTCTTGTGCAATCAGGAAAGTGTAAGAATCAGCTATCATCAAGTATGTTGGGTTATGAGTGGGTGTTTTCATTCACACCTATGCCCAACCCCTCCTAATTCATGAAGTTTTGTTTAAAAATCTTATGGGATTTATCTTAAATGTTGTGGAATCCTAATGATCTAACCATGGGTTATTACTTCTGATGTTTTACACAATATTTTATGAATTATGATCATATTTTACAACTAATTTGATTATAAATATATTGATTTCAATTTCTATTAAATTATACCATACATGTTCTATGACAAATTGAGTTATGATTTTACCTTGATTTTGATGATGCTTTAACCCATCAAGATTTATGACCTATGATATGGAATTATTCAAATTCCTATTATGAATTTGTGATTTAAAAAGCATATACATGATCTACAAATATGTATGAACCTCATGATTTACAAATTACGATTTTGGCCAACTCACGGGCCTTACTCTCATGGATAATTCACGTATTTAGAAGCATGTTTATAATTATCATGATTTAACTAGCCCATGAATCTCATGTATATTATACTATGAGCACTATATATGTTTTGGAAATAGTATAACACCGAGTAGGTTCGGGGCCTAGGTTTTTCCCCAAATATCAGAAATATGTGCCACCATAGGACATGATGGGACCTCCCTTGAGACTGTCCCCTTTTCCCAAATGGGCCTTTCATGTGTGATATCACGCCCTTCATGGTTCTACCCTTGGCAAGGTACAAACACCCTACTGACTAGGGATTTATATCTCGGGCTCCATGTGTGCTCATATAGGGTATGTCGGTTATAAGAATCTCCCAATGTGCATTATTATGTTTATGTTATCCTGGCTCAAGTGATGATTTATAAAGTTTCTCTTATGAATATGGTAATGAATGGATTACGAATGATTTAAAAACCTTGAGCCTTGTGTCATGTTATGATATTTATGATATGAGCATGTTGACCCACTCTTGTGATCTCTTCTGGGCTTTTATGTATTTTTAAATGTCTGTTTTACTTATCTTGCATACTCAGTACATTCCACGTACTAACCGCATACTCTATGTTGTATCATTTTGTCACGCCCTGAGTTTACACTCTAGACGGGACATGGTACTTAGACTCACAAGTAACCCCAAGTCAACCCCTGGTCTATCATACAGTGGCATTCAGAGTAACATACAAATATATACAACAAAAGTTTAAAGAAAAAATATAAACATTTGACATAATAAAGCTGGTTCAGAATATTTGAAAATATTTGAACAAAACTACAAGTCTAAAAACCCACAACTGTGTCTGAAAGCCACTATAACTGATGAATTGCTTGGACAAGCCCCCAGCTAACTCCAAATCTAAATAGAAGGAAAGGGAAATATAACAGAATTAAATAATCTCCATCCTCGAAGAATGAGGACTTACCAACTAGAAAAGCTGAAGTCTTCGGTGAGCGATCGACTAGCGAGACTGACACTGAGATCCTGCAGCTGTACCATAAAATGATACATCATAAAAGTATGAGTAAGTACTTTGAATGCACTGAGTAAATGGGAGAAAACAAAACACAATGGAATAGAAGTGCTGAACTGAAAATATATGCAATGAACAACTAAAGCTACTGAACTAAATAACTAAAATAACTGAGATGGTCTAAAAGATCCTGTCTGGTGGTCAAAAACATGCTCAAATTCTAAAGACTGATCTAAACTTATCTGAAACTGGACTGAGCTGGCTAGTGGGAGAGTCTATAACCGCCATATAACCACGTGAGCTAGACGTGGAGTCCGATATATACACCCCATCGGTAGGATCCAATATACCTTGAAAGGGTATAAAGGCATGAACTGGGTGATCACAGGATTCTAGGGCCATCAGGCTAATAAAGAACTGTAACCTATGGTGGCAACGTTGTTTTGGAAACCTGGGTGCGCTAAACCCCGGTACGCTTGGTGCTAAGTCCTACTCTCACTGAAAGTCCTAGACTGAATACTAAGCTGATAGCTCAAAACTGGGGCCCCAGACTACTTAGGGAGACATATTTGAAAGCACCCTGAGAGTCTTATCAGATCGTATTCTGGAGCTGGGTTCTAAGACTAGTTAGACTTGCTTATCTGGAAGCGTCGTAACTGTCTAAAAACCAAACTGTAATCTGAAGCTAGGATCCTAAGGCTAGTCTGAGATGCTTATCCAAAGTGTCATGATTGCCTAGTGGACCACTAAAACTGAGTTCTGAATCTGATTTTAATAACATAGAGGTACTACTGACACCTCGAGAATTTCTGTAGTCAAACTGATCAACTGACATTTCTAACTGACATTGAGAATTCTAACATTTTGGTTAAAATTGAACTGACTATAATATGATTGAGTTTCAATGCTACTAACAACATGGGAGTCCCCAATACTGATAAAATTAAGTAAAATTTTGATATTCAAATACTATTGCAAGATTTACGATTTTATACATTCAAGAACTAGGGCTAAATTTCACTTCACAAGTATAAACATCATTTCAATCACAAACTGGTGGAAAATGTCTACAACTAACATGAAATAACATTCCACATGAATTAGATGAAGTATGACTAAAATTTCTTAACATTCGACAATTTCAGGGCTAGAACTGATAGAGAAAAGAAAGGAGGAAATTGGGGACACAAGGGAAGAACTATTCCCTTGTTGAATTTACACATACCTGGTCAAGAAGCCCGAAGAATTTCCTTGAAAAATCAAGGAGAAAAGGTCTGCCCTAGTTCTTGCTATGAAATGCTCTAAGAGAAAATCCTACATATTTTTCTTAGAGTTTGAATGGGGAAATGAGGAAAGAAACAGTTTAGCCCCTCTTATAAATCTGAAAATATTCTTGAAACGACATAGTTTAGAGTCTAGGAGAGTAGGAAATTACTGAAAGACCCTTGAAAAATTCACAAGGAAAAACTGATCTTCAGTCCCCACAGGTGACATAACGGGTCGTGGTCAGTGCCACGACTCGTGGTCACACTCGTGAGGTACACTGCCTGGAACTCCCTATTGGTCACCACGAGTGACCTAACAAGTTGTGGTTAGTGACCACGACTCATGGTTACCTCTCATGGACTTCACTGCCCCACACTTCCCTAGAGTCCAAACGGTCGACACCATGACTCGTGGTGTCACAAACGAGTCTTGGTGAGGATCCATTGGGTACACTGCCGACCTTTTCTAACTCTTGATCAAATCCTGATCATGGGGCACCCCACGACTCATGGTGTTGACCACGACTCGTGGTCACACTGTGGTCACCCCTTTTCTAAAATTTTCAACTAAGTCTCTAGTCCTCACCATAAATCACTTAACGACTCGTGGTCACCTACCATGGGTCACAAAACTACTCGTTCTTTGACCTTGTGCAGATTTTCTAATTTTCTTTGATTTAAGTCTCGGGTCTAGCCTTTGAGTTTCTGGTGAATTGCAGTATCTCCCTCTTGGGAAAATTCATCCTCAAATATTGGAAAACACACAGGAAAGCAGAGAATGGCAATCTTTATACACAAATACTGATTATGAAAGCTGAAACTAGCGGAATGACTACGTCTAAACTGGATCACAAGTCTGAACTGAATTCACTAATCATGCACATATTCATTTACATAAACGAAATTGAAAGATACGAACTAAAAACAGTTTTGGGGAGGGAATTGATACCTTAGACTGAAATTGAGTCGGAAAGGGAACAAATGGGGGTATCTAGCCATTACATCCACTTCGGTCTCCCACATAGCTCCCTCAACCTGCTGATTTATCTACAAGACTTTGACCGAAGCTACCTCTCTATTTATCATCTTACGAACCTGACAATCAAGGATCTCGACTGGGACCTCTTCGTATGAGAGACTATCTTTCACTCCCACACTATCCAATGGCACAAGTGAAGTTGGATCACCGATGCACTTCTTCAATAGTGACACATGGAATGCTGTGTGAACAGATGCCAATTCTGAAGGTAATTCCAACTCATAAGCTACCTTGCCAATTCGCCTAAGAATTCTGTAGGGTCATACATATCTCGAGCTAAGCTTTCCCTTCTTCCCAAATATCATCACCCCTTTCATGGGTGAAATTTTCAAATGGACCCAATCATCCAAAGCAAACTCCAATTCTCTTCTCCTCATATCAACATAAGATTTTTGACGGCTCTGAGCTGTTTTTGATCTTTCTCTGATGAGTTGTACCTTCTGCATAGCTTCATGAACTGAGTTTGGCCTGATTATAGTAGCTTCACCAACTTCAAACCACCCAATAGGATATCTGCACCTCCTACTATACAATGCCTCAAACAGGGCCATCTGGATACTGGAGTAATAACTGTTATTGTATGAAAACTCGATAAGGGGAAAGTGTTCATCCCAACTGCCATCGAAATCGATCACGCAGACTCTCAACATGTCGTCTAGGGTCTAAATAGTTCACTCAACTTGTCCATCTATCTGAGGGTGAAAAGTTGTGCTGAGCTTGACCTGGGTATCAAGTCTCTTCTGAAAGGACTTCTAGAAATGCAAGGTGAACTAGGTCCCTCTGTCTGAGTTAATGGATAATGGCACCCCATGAAGTCTGACCAACTCCCATATATAAATCCTATCATAGTCCCCAGCTGAATATGTAGTTTTAACTTGGAGGAATTGTTCTGACTTGGTCATTCGGTCTACTACTACTCAGATAGAATCATATTGCCGATGAGTTCGAGGCAGACCCATAATAAAATCCAGATTCACTTCTTCCCACTTCCACATGGGTGTGATGATATCCTGTGTCATACCTCCCCGTCTAAGGTGCTCTATTTTGACTTGCTGGCAGTTTGGGCACTTAGCTACAAATTCAGCGATCTCTTCATGCCATTCCACCAGTAAATATCCCGCAAATCGCAGTACATTTTAGTAGCACCATGGTGGATGGAATATCTCGAGCTATGTGCTTCAGCCAATATCTACTGTCTCAAGTCACCGAAATCTGGTACACACAATCTGCCCTAGCAACGGAGCACCCCATCTCCCCCTTTTGAGAAAGCCTCAACCTCTTTCCTGAGCACCGCTTCCTTAAGTTTAAGCGAAATGGGATCTTCATCCTGTTTGGACTTAACTTCAACAACCAAAGAGGAATCTGACCTACTTCACATTACCACTCCACCCTCAGCTGAGTCAACTAACTGCACCCCTAACTGAGCTTGTCAGTGAATATCTTTCGCCAATTCCCATTTGCCTTCTTTAACATGAGTCATGCTACCCATAGAAACCTTGCTCAGGGCATCAGCCACCACATTGGCTTTGCTCCGTGATATAACACGCTCATGTCATATTCCTTCAGGAGTTCTAACCAACTTCTCTGACGAAGATTTAGGTCCTTCTGACTAAATACATACTGAAGGCTCTTGTGATCGATGAAAACAGCTACGTGAGCGCCGTACAGATAGTGTCTCCAAATTTTCAACACAAATACCATCGCTGCCAACTCCAAGTCATGAGTTGGATAATTCTTCTCATGAACTTTGAGCTGTCTGGAGGCGTAGGCTATCACCTAGCCCCGCTGCATCGGAATGCAACCGAGTCAAACTATGGAAGCGTCGTAATATACTACAAACCCATCTGATCCTTCTGGAAGGGTCAACACTAGAGCAGTAGTGAGTCGAGTTTTTAACTCATGGAAACTTTTCTCACACCATCTGACCACTGGAATTTCGCCTTCTTCTGAGTCAGCCTAGTCAGAGGAGATGCTATTGAAGAAAAACCTTCCACAAAACGTCGGTAATACCCGGCTAGACCCAAGAAACTTTTGATTTTGGTTTGGGAGGTAAGTATGGGCCTTTCTTTCACAGCTGCTATCTTTTGAGGATCAACCTAAATACCCTCACCCGAGACCATATTACCCAAGAAAGTCACAGACTTCAACTAGAATTCACATTTGCTGAACTATGCAAACAACTGGCGATCCTTGAGTGTCTGAAGCACTATCCTCAGGTGATTACCATGCTTTTCCTCATTTATGGAGTGTACCAGAATGTCATCGATACGTACAATGACGAACATATCTAGATACTTCTTGAAGATTCTATTCATCAGGTCCATAAAGGCTACAAGGGCATTTGTTAGTCTGAAGGACATAACCACAAACTCATACTGACCATATCGAGTCCTAAAAGCTGTTTTCAGTATGTCACACTCTCTGACTCTTAGCTGGTGATACCCCAACCTGAGATCTACTTTGGAGAAACAGCTGGCTCCCTGAAGTTGGTCGAATAGGTCATCAATTCTAGGTAGCGGATACCTATTATTGACTTTGACCTTGTTCAACTGACGGTAATTGATGCACATTCTGAGGGTACTGTCTTTCTTTCACACAAGTAGCATTGGATAACCCCAGGAGAAGATGTTGGGTCTGATAAAACCATCATCAAGAAGATCTTTTAGCTGCTCTTTCAACTCCTTAAGTTCAGCTGGAGCCATTCTACAAGGAGGGATGGAGATGGTTTGAGTATCTTGTATAAGGTCTATACTGAAGTCAATTTTCCCGTTCAGGAGGAACTCTAGGAAGATCTTCGGGGAACACATCTAGAAATTCGCTGACAATAGGGAATTACTAGATAGTTGGGGTCTCGGAGTCAGAATCCTTGACCCAAAATAGATGGTAAATACATCCCTTAGATATAAGCTTCTTGTCCTTAAGGTAGGAAATAAACCTACCCTTAGGTGCTTAACTACTGCCAATCCATTCTAGAGCTAGCTCATTAGGAAACTGAAATCTGATGACCCTAGTTCTGCAGTCGACTGAGTCATAACCTGAGTGTAACCAATCCATGCCAAGAATGAGGTCGAAGTCGACCATATATAACTCTACAAGATCAGTTGGAATGACTTTATTGAAGACTGAGATTGGACAGTTTCTATACACCCTACTAGCTCTAACTTACTCGCCAACTGGGGTGGAGACCAAAAATGGTTCTGAGAGGACCTCTGGACTGATATTAAACTGAACAACTATGTATGGAGTGACGAATGATAGTGTAGCCCCTAGATATAGTAGGGCATATACATCTAGGTGGAAAAGATGTAACATACCCATGACCACATCCGGTGAGCTCTCCTGATACTAACGAGATGATAATGCATAACAACGATTTTGGTATTGACTACCTTCCGTACCTGATATATTAGCTTGCTGAGTTGGTCGGCCTGCTGGAGTTGCTGAGGTAGTGGATTGTGACCTTTCCCGTCCTACTGATGGGCATTCCTTAAGTCGATGTCCAAGTTGTGCACAACAAAAATAGCCCCTCTCGACCCTGAAGACACTCTCCTGGGTGGTTCTTGCCATACTTGGGGCAAACTGGATATCTGTTGTCGGCACTGTAGGTCTGGACTGAGAGCCAGATGCTCCATCCCTTCGACCCTAGCAGGACCAAAAGGTAGGGGCGCTGGCTAAGCAGAGTGTTGGAGCTCTCTGCTGCTGCTGTTACTNACTCTGCCAGGTGCACCTCACGCCGCAGGACCAAAAGGTAGGGGCGCTGGCTAAGCAGAGTGTTGGAGCTCTCTGCTGCTGCTGTTACTGCTGTGGGTGGCTGCAACCACCAGACCTCTGGCAGCCATAATCTGATTGGCTAGTCCTTGCCCGCTTGTTCTTTCACTCCATGTCCCTCAGTTTTTCTACCTCAATCTGTTGGGCATAGATAATTAGGCTGGAGAGGTCAATATCCTTAATTAACATTGCTGTCCTACACTCTTTGAGGACCAGGTTCGACCCCCTATTAACAAATTTCAGCATGCAAGCCCTTGGCTCGACCACCACATCTGGAGCATATTTGGACAACTTAGTGAACTCCAAAGCATATTCTTCTACTGTTTGGGTTCCCTGTCTTAGATTCATGAACTCTGCTACTTTTGCCTCCCTGAGCTCCCAAGGGAAGAATCTGTCTAGGAAGGCTGTAGTGTACTCCTCCCATTCCACCGGTCTTTCTTCCACTGATCTCCCCTCCTTCCACTGCTTGTAACAGACCCGGGCTACCCTTTTTAGCTAGTAGACATCCAAGTCGGCACTCTCTGAGGGATTAACACCCATAATTCTGCTGATCTTTTAAATCTCATCCACAAATCCTTGTGGGTGCTCTCCACCTTAGATCTGTGAAAATTCAAAGGGTTCATCTGAGTGAAGTCCCGCACTCGGGCAGCTGCTGTGGACCCAATATTGTTGATTGGAACCTCCTGTTGGTTCACATGGTTGGAAAAAATTTGAGCGAGCAGCAGAATGGCCACCCTAAATTCTACTATGACACTAAGTCATCCTGAGGGGCTGCCAGAACTAGTGGGGCAGGTCGGTGAGCACTGCCGACCCTTGTTCTGTTACCACGTCGCGGAGGCGTGATTCACTGAAACAAAATAGACCACGAGTTAGGAGAATGATTCTGAAATTAATTTTTTCAACGCACGATAAGGAGTATGAAATAAACGAAGTTTTCCTAATAACATCTCGTAGCCTCCCCATCATAACTGTGGCTTTCTTCACACCCATGAAGAGGATTCTACTCGATGCAGCTTTTAGACATCCGAGGATACTCTAAACCTATTGCTCTAATACCAAGTTTGTCAGGCCCCAAGTTTACACCCTGGACGGGACACGGTACTTGGAGTCACAAGTAACCCCAAGTCAACCCCTGGTCTATCATACAATGGCATTATGAATAACATACAAATATATACAGCAAAGCAAAAATATAGACATTTGAGAGAATAAAGTTGGTTCATAGTATTTGAACATATTTGAACGAAACTACAAGTCTAAAAACCCAAATCTGTGTCTGAAAGCCACTATAACTGATGAGTTACTGGGACAATCCCCCAACTAACTCCAAATCTAAATAGAAGGAAAGGGAAATATAATTGAATAATCTCCATCCTCGAAGAATGAGGACTCACCAACTAGGACAGCTGAAGTCTTCGGTGAGCGATCTGCTAGCGAGGCTGAGACTGAGATCCTGTAGCTATACCATAAAATGATACAACATAAAAGTATGCGTCAACATATTGAATGTACTGAGTAAGTGGGAGAAAGCATAACATAATGGAATAGAAGTACTGAACTGAAAAGACATGTGATGGCCAACTAAAGCTACTGAACTGAATAACTAAAATAACTGAGATGGTCTAAAAGACCCTGTTTGGTGGTAAAAAACATGATCAAATTCTAAAGTACTGATCTAAGCTGATCTGAAACTGGACAGAGCTGACTAGTGGGAGAGTTTATAACAGACATATAACAACGTGAGCTAGACGTGGAGTTCGATGTATACATCCCATCGGTAGGACCCAGTATATCTTGCCAGGGTATAAAGGCATGAAATGGGTGATCACAAGAGTCTAGGGACATCAAGCTAATAAAGAACTGTAACCTACGATGGCAACGTGGTTTTGAGAACCTGCGTGCATTGGAACTCTGAACCGCTCAATGCTAAGTCCTACTCTCACTGGATAGTCCTAGACAGAATACTAAGCTGATAGCTCAAAACTGGGGCCCAAGACTAGTCAGTGATACATATCTGAAAGCACCCTGAGAGTCTTATCGGACCAGATTCTGGAGCTGGGTTCTAAGATTAGTCAGAGCTACTTATCTGTAAGTCTCGTAACCATCTAAAGAACAAACTGTAATATGAAGCTGGGGTCCTAAGGCTAGTCAGAGCTTCTTATGAAAAGTGTCATGACTGCCTAGTGGACCAATAAACTGAGTTATGAATTTGATTTTAATAACTGGGAGGTACTACTGACACCTCAAAAATTTCTGTAGTCAAACAGGTCAAATGACATTTCTCACTGACACTGAGAATTCTAATACTTTGGTTAAAATTGAATTGACAATAATCTGATTGAGTTTCAATGCTACTAACAATATGGGAGTCCCTAATACTGATAAAATCAATAAAACTTTTGATATTCAAATACTATTGCAAGATTCACGATTTTCTACATTCAAGAACTAGGGATAAATTTCACTTCACAAGTATAAACATCATTTCAGTCACAAACTGGTGGAAAATGTCTATAACTAACATGAAATAACATTCCACATGAACTAGAAGAAGTATGACTAAAATTTCTTAACATTCAATAATTTTAGGGTTAGAATTGATAGAGAAAAGAAAGGAGGAAATTAGGGACACAAGGGAAGAACTATTCCCTTGTTGAATTCCCACATACCTGGTGAAGAAGACCTAAGAATTTCCTTGAAAAATCGAGGAGAAAAGGTCTGCTCTAGTTCTTGCTATGAAATGCTTTGAGAGAAAATCCTACGTTGTTTCTTGAGAGTCTAAGTGGGGAGAATGAGGAAAGAAACCGTTTAGCCCCTCTAATAAATCTGAAAATATGCTTGAAACGACTTAGTTTAGATTCTAGGAGAGTATTAAATTACTGAAATACCCTTGAAAAACTCATAGGGGAAAACTGATCATTAGTTCCCACGGGTGACATAATTGGTCGTGGTCACACTCGTGAGGTACACTGCCTGAAACCCCCTGTTGGTCACCATGAGGGACCTAACGATCATGGTTAGTGACCACAACTCATGGTCACCTCTCGTGGACTTCACTGCCCCACGCTTCCCTAGAGTCCCAACGGTCGACACGACGACTCGTGGTTTCCCAAACGAGTCATGGTGAGGACCCGTTGGGTACACTACTGACCTTTTCTAACTCCTGATCAAATACTAGCCATGGGAAACCCCATGACTCGTGGTGTTGACCATGACTGATGGTCACATCCGTGGTCACCCCTTTTCCAAAATTTTCAACTACGTTTCCAGTCCTTACCACGAGTCACTTAACGACTCGTGGTCACCTCCCACGGGTCACAGAATGAATTATTCTATGACATCATTTAGATTTTCCAATTTTCTCTGATTTAAGTTCCGGGTGTAGTCTTTGAGTTTCTGGGGCATTACATGTTTCATGATTCAGGCTCCGATCTTCAGACCCAGCACCGTCAGTAGTTCATCTCAGAGTTTAGCTTTCAGCACTTTGATGAGTCCTCATTCTTTAAGGACTAGTTTGAAATCAGTTATCTTTTCATGTTCAGTTTTCTAGACTTGTCGGGTTAGTTGGGGATGTTGTCCCATCATCCGATTGGATATGTTAGAGGCTTTCAGACTATATGTAGTATTCAACTGTTATGTATGTAGTACGTTCCGCTTACCATGTTATGTTATGTTAATGCTTCCTCTATGTCGTTATGTTACTATTCCACTTTATTGATATTGAGTTAGATGTATGTTCATGCCATGGGTCGACTTGGAGTCTCTTGGTGCTCCTTGTCCCGTGTTACGATCCAGGTCTACATTCGGGTCGTGACAAACCTGATGGGTTATTTTGTGACCCGTCAAGTGGGAAGTACTGTTGGTAAAAATTAAGTTTCAAAGAGTCATAATGACTTGTTAAGTGACCCGTTGAGTGTCTTGATGAATTGTTAAGTGGATACATCAAGAAAAGATTAGAAAAATTGGAAAACTTGGCCAGTGGCAACAGATTAGGTGACGACCTGTAAGTGTCCTAACTGGTCGTCGGGTCACTCATTGGGACTTCCAGAGAGATTTTTCCAGTCAGGGTTTTAATGGTATTTTGTAATTCCTAAGTTATTAACTCCTAAACTAAGTCATTTTAAGCCTCCTAAAGGGTATTTTTAAGGGTTTTAATCATTCTACTCCTAACACCCCTAAATGAAGATCAAATCTCCTCAAGAGGAGCTAGGGTTTCATTATTTCCTTCATCTCAATTCCCTTTGGATCTCCAATGAAGTTGAGGATTCTTCAAGCCTGGGTATGTAGGGTTATGAATGAGGGGTTCCTCCACCCTCATGCCCTTTTCAAGCTAATTTCCATAATCTCTACTTGTCAAGTTCTAAATTACGAAATTCTAGGGTTTAACCCAAATCAATGAAATTATCCATGATATCTCTATGGCTTCAATTCTCTCATGTTCTAATTAATGAACTATGGTTGTTAGGGCAGATTGGAATCTCAAATTTCTTATTAATTCATGATTTCAAGTTTATGGTTATTTTGCCCTATTCTACATGATTTATGAAGTTCAAGCTTAGGAGGTCATGACTTTTAGATATATATATATATATAGAACTGACCATCCCCAGGACCCCAATTTATTTTATAGTTGTTCTTAGACGTTTACGACACTTCCAGATACGCAGCTTTGACAGATCTAGAACTTAGTTTCATAATCTGGTCCAATAAGGCTCTGAGGGTACTTTTAGTTATATGTCCCTAACTAGTCTTGGACCCCAATTTCGAGCTATAAGACTAGTGGTTCAGTTTATGTTTTCCAGTAGGAGTAGGACTTAGCACCGAGCAGATTGGGGTTCCAGCGCACCCAGGTTCCCAGAACTACGTTGCTAGCGTAGGCTACAGTATTACTTGGCCTGATTGGCCCCAGACTTTTGTGATCACCCATTTCATGCCTTTATACGTGGTAAGGTATATAAGGTCCTACTTGTGGGGTGTATACATCAGAATCCACCTCTAGATAACGTGGTTATATGTCGGTTAGAGAATCTCCCAATAGTCAGTTCAGTTTAGTCTCAATTTTGATAGTTCAGTTCAGTGCAGATCAGTTCAGTATGGTCTCTCATACTCAGTATTTTTGACTTAAGGCATGTCTTTAACTATTAAACAGGGTTTTCTTGACCATTTCAGTTTATATCAGTAGTTCAGTTCAGCTTACCCATTGGTCATTGCGTGTCATTTCAGTTTGGAATTTATATTCAGTTGTGTTTTCTCCCACTTACTTAGTACATTCAAATTATTGACGCATACTTTAATGTTGTATGGTTTCATGATACAGCTCCAGGTTCCCAGACTCAGCATCGTTATACGTTGCAATTCAGGTCCTCCTCCGCTGCGGCCTAAGTGTGAGTCCTCATCATTCGCGGGCCTTGTTTTACGTTCTTTCAGTTGAGTTGTTATTTTTAGTTAGGCATAGAGTTAGCTGGGGGATTGTCCCAGCAACTCATCTGTTATAAAGCTTTCAAACACAGAGTTAATTTCAGACTTCAAATGTTTTAAATTTTAATGTTTTCTTCTAGTTTATTTTCTCAAATGCTCTTATTCTGTTATTTCAAATCTTTCGCTATTTATATATTGTTTTACTCAGAATACCAGTGTATGATAGACTAGGAGTTGACTTGGGGTCACTTTACTTCAAGTACCGTGTTACGTCTAGGGTGTAGTCTCGGGGCATGACACGGGGCGTGACAAACTTGGTTTTAAAGCCCTAGGTTTAGAGTATCCTCGTAATGTCTGAAAGCCGCATCAAGTAGAGTCCTTTTCATGGGTGTGAAGCGCTCTACACTTATGACGAGGTGGCTATGAGATATTATTAGGAAAACTCTTTTGTTCGTACTATGTATCATGCGTTAAAGTTCAATTCCAGAAATTTCCTTCTAATTCGTGCTCTATTTCATTTTAGTGAACCATTCTTTCCAGACGCGGTATTGGAAGAAGGGCCGATAATGTCAACAGACCTACCCCACCAGCCCCGACAGTTCCTCAAGATGATTCGGTGTATACCGCAGAATTCAGCGCGACCATTCAACGGCTGGAGCAAACAGTCACCAACTAGGTGAACCAGCAGGTGGTGCTAATAAGCACCAACGGGTCTGCAGCAACTGCGAGGGTGTGGGACTTCACTCGTATGAACCCTCCGTCTTTTTAGGAATCCAAGGTAGGGGAGGATCCCCAGGAGTTCATAGATGAGATCAGGAAGATTACCCGCATTATGGGTGTCAGCTCCTCAGAGAGTGCTGATCTAGCTGCCTACCAGCTCAAAGGGGTAGCTTAGGTCTAGCATGACCAATGGAAAGAGAGGAGGTCAGCCGGATCAGGATTAGTGGAATGGGAAGAATTCCACACTGCTTTCTTGGACAGATTTTTCACTCGGGAGCTGAAGGAGGCAAGGAAGGAAGAGTTTATGAATTTGCGACAGGGCAACAGGACTGTGGAGGAGTATGCTCTGGAGTTTACTAGGATGCCTAAGTATGCTCCAGAGATTGTAGCCGAGCCAAGGGCTCGCATGTTCAAGTTTATGAACAGGGTGCCAAATCTGGTCCGCAAGGAGTGCAGGACAACGATGTTGATTAAGGGCATGGACCTCTCCAACTTGATTGTCTTTGCCCAGTAGATTGAGGTTGAAAAGTTGAAGGATATTGAGTGAAAGAACAAACGGGAAAGGACTGGCCAGTCAGATTTCGGCCATCAGAGGTCTAGCGGTAGTAGCCTCCCACCGCAGCAGCAGTAGAGAGTCCCAGCACCCAGTTAAGCCAGCGCTCCAACCTTTCGGTCCCGCCAGGATCAGAGGGGTGGTACATATGGCGCTCAGTCTCAGGCCCACAATATCGGGAACAAGTATACATCTTGTTCCAGTGTGGTAGGAACCACTCAGGAGAGTGCCTTCAGGGTCGAGAGGGGTGTTTTGGTTGTGGACAGCTTGGAAATTTGCTTAGAGAGTGCCCATTAGTAGGGACAGAGAGAGAGAGAGAGCACAATCTACCACATCATCAGCTCCAGCAGGATGACCGACTCAATAGGCCAACACATCAGGTACAGATAACGGTAAATGCCAAAATCATTTCTATGCTCTGTCTTCTCGTCAGGTTCAAGAGAACTCACCTGACGTAGTCACGGGTATTTTACGTCTCTTCCATTTGGACGCTTATGCCCTCCTTGATCTAGGAGCCACTCTTTCATTCGTGAATCCTTACATAGTAGTATAGTTTAATATCAATCCAAAGGTCTGTCCGGCTGTTTGGATGACTACACGCAAGTGCACGTGGTCAAACAAGTAGTAAGTGGCTCAAGTAAGCCAAGTATCGATCCCACAGGGACTGGACTACGGGGCAAAATTAC
>JACEIK010001476.1:92976-114634 GCA_018107945.1 Datura stramonium | reverse complement strand
TATGAAAAACTAATAACATATATTCAAATAATTACAAAATTTATCGGTATGGTTTGATTATTTCTTTGGTTTTTTTAGTAAAACCAAAATCAAACAAAATATTATCGATTTTTAAAAGTTAAAATCAAACCAAACCAATCCAAAACAAATGTCGACTTTTTTAATCGGGTTGGTTTGGTTTGCGGTTTATGGTTTGGTTTGGTTTTTCACCAAACCGTGAACACCCCTAATTATTCTTTTATGTCATTCTATGTGTGTAAAATGGGTTAGCTTTGATCCATTCATGGTTCTAGGTTTCATGTCTCGATTCGGGGTTCCAGCTCGGTTTGTGACAAACTTGGTATCAAAGAAAAGGTTTAGGTGTGTCCTAGGTGTCCGAAATCCGCGTTATGTAGAGTATCTTCCAAGGATGTGAAGCATGCTACACTTACGGGAAGAGGCTACAAGACATTTTATAAATTTTCCCTTCTTTCATGATCTATGTCGTATGATGAACTACCTCTCTATTTCTCTAACTTATGCTATACGCGTTTGCAGAAATATGCCTCCACACCGAGTAAATGATGGATGAAATTGAAACGGAAATGGCCATGACATTTTCAATGGAGATAGGCATCATCCAGTCCCACCAATTTCAGTAGACCCTTTTCCCGAGAAAGTCACTCATGCCGAGTTCAGGGTAACATTTCATATGTTAGTACAGGCCATGACCGCTCAGGTCAACCAGTAGGCAATGGCACATGTTCCCCAGAATTGGGGAACGTAGTAGCAGTGAGAGTGCAAGCTTTCTCAAGATGAACCCAATTGAGTTTCTTAGGTCGAAGGTGGATGAGGACCCGCACGAGTTACTTGAGGAGGTGCAGAACATTGCCCAGATTGTGGGGGTGACAAGAGAGGATAATGCAAACATAGCCTCTTATCAGCTGAATGGATTATTGATTGTTGAGACTTGACNCGCACGAGTTACTTGAGGAGGTGCAGAACATTGCCCAGATTGTGGGGGTGACAAGAGAGGATAATGCAAACATAGCCTCTTATCAGCTGAATGGGGTTGCTCACATATGGTTCCTTTAGTGGAAGGATAGTAGGAGATTGGGAGTAGTTCCCGTGGGTTGGAATGAGTTTGGAACTGCTTTTTTGGATAGGTTCTTCCCTAGGGAGTTAAGGAAAGAAAAGGCGGCAGATTTCATCAACTTGAAGCAGAACAACAAGATGGTTTAAGAGTATGCTTTGGAGTTTATCCGATTGTCTAAGTATGCACCAACGATGGTTGTTGATACTAGGGCTCATTTGAGAAAGTTTGTGAATAGAGTGGCAGATTCCTTAGTGAAGGAGTGCAGGATTGCCATGTTGCTCAATGACATAGATATCTCCTGATTGGTCATATATGACCAGTAAATAGAGGAGGAGCAGATTAAGAAGTAGGAGAGAGAGGCCATGAGGTCTATAACAGGGAGTTATGGGCACTTTCAGTAGAGGTCCAGTGGTTGACATCAACCTCAGTTCCACCAGGGGTCATGAGCCCCATCTTCCTCATCAGCTAGCGTTCCATCCAGGCCCCGAGGAAATTAGAGAGGTAAATCATCAAGCTTTTGGGGTTAGAGGATCATGACAGGAGAACACACTTATTCAGCTTGTAGAAAGTGTGACAGGAAGAACCCTGGAAAGTGCTTGATTGGTTCAGATGTTTTCTTCAGGTATGGGAACCTCGGGTATATGCGAAGGGACTATCCTTTGGCTAGGCAGGGCAGTAATGGAGGTTGTTCCCTAGCCACCACTTCAGCAGCTCTAGTAGCTCACCCATCTCAACAGGGTGCTTCTTCTAGTGCAGATGGCGGTCAGCGCCATAACAGGTTCTATGTAGTACCTTCTTGTCAGGAGCAGGAGGTCTCTCCCAATGTAGTCACTGGTATGTTACCAGTATTATATCTTGATGTATATGNCTTGATGTATATGCATTATTAGATCTAGGGGCTACCCTATGTTTTATGACTTCTTATGTTGCTATTAGTTTCAGAATCAATCTTGAAATCCTGTCAGAACCCTTCTTAGTCTCTACTCCTATCGGTGAGTGAGTTTTAGCTCGTCGGGTGTATAGAAATTTCCTTGTCACGATTCTTCAGAGTGTCACCTCAGCTGATCTAGTAAAGTTAGATATGACTTACTTCGATGTTATATTTTGTATGGATTGATTACATGCATGTTATGCTTCAGTCAATTGTAGCACCAGTATGGTAGAGTTTCAGTTTCTGGGTGAGCCAGTCCTAGAGTGTAGGGGTTGTTCAGCTGTGCATGTAGTTCACTTTGTTTCCTATCTCAAGTCTAGGAAGATGATTTCTAAGGGTTGTATGTATCATCTAGTTTGGTTCAAGGATTCAATGTCCGTGACCCCGACACTTTAGTCTGTTTCTGTTGTATGTAAGTATCTAGAGGTGTTTTGAGATGATCTACCTGGAGTCCCTCATGAACCAGATATTGACTTTGGTATTGACCTTCTCCTTGATACGAAGCCTATATCCATTCCTCCTTATAGAATGGCTCCAGCTAAGCTAAAGGAGTTTAAAGAGGAGTTGAAAGATCTCCTAGATAAGGGTTTCATCACGCCTAGTAAATCCCCATTGGGTGCTTTAGATCTCTTTGTCTGAAAAGAAGGATGGTTCCCTTAGAATGTGCATCGATTATTGACAATTGAACAAGGTCATAATCAATAATAAGCATCCATTCCCCGGGATTGATGACCTATTTGACCAGCTTCAGGCGCCTAGTGCTTTACAAAGATAGACCTCAGATCCAGCTCTCACCAGCTAAGAGTTAGGGAGAGTGACATCCCGAAGATATCCTTTAGGACACGGTATGGCCACTAAGATTTTACAGTTATGTCTTTTGGACTAACGAATGCTCCTGCAGCTTTTATGGATTTGATGAACAAGGTGTTCAAGCAGTATTTGGACATGTTCGTGATTGTCATTATAGATGATATTCTCATATACTCTCGGAGTGAGGAGGAGCATGCCACTCATTTGAGGATTGTGTTGCAGATTCTCAAGGATCACCAACTATTTTCTAAATTCTACAAGAGTGAGTTTTGGCTGAAATTAGTAGCATTTTTGGGCTATGTAGTGTCTAGCTAGGATGTGCAAGTGGACTCTCAAAAGATAGAAGCGGTGAAGAATTGCCCTAGCCCTATCATTCCTACAGATATTAAGAGCTTCTTGAGTTTAGCTAGCTACTACATGAGGTTCATAGAGGGATTTTCATTCATCACAACACCGTTGACTAAGTTAACATAGAAGAAGATCAAATTCCAATGGTTGGATTCTTATGAGAAGAGTTTTAGGGAGTTAAAGACTCGATTTACTTCATCCTCAATATTGACCCTACCGAAGGGCACGAATGGTTTTGTTGTGTATTGTGATGCCTCTAGGGTTGGTCTTGGTTGTGTGTTGATACAGCATGGTATGGTTATTGCGTATACCTCTAGATAGCTTAAGACTTATGAGAAGAATTACCCGAGGCTTGACCTAGATTTGTGCTGTCGTGGTGTTTGCTTTGGTGATTTGGAGACACTATTTATATGGGGTGCATGTAGATGTGTTCATCGACCACAACACCCTTCAGTATGTGTTCACTCAGAAGGACTTGAAGTTGCATCAAAACAGATGGTTAGAGCTTCCCAAGGACTATGACATGAGTGTCCTTTAGCATCTAGGCAAGGACAATATAGTGGAGGATTCTCTTAATAGGCTATCTATGGAGAGAGTCTCGTGTGGAGGATGGGAGGAAGGAGTTGGTAAGGGATGTCTATAGGCTTTCTCATTTGGGGGTTTGCCTTACAGATTCAATGGATGGTGGTGTGATTATGCAGAATGGGTCGGAACCTTCATTGGTGATGGAAGTCAAAGCTAGGCAGGATGAGGATCCTATCCTAGTGAAGCTGAAGGAAGCTATTCGGAATCAGAAGGTGGAGGTTTTATCCCAAAGGGGAGATGGTGTACTCCGATATCTGGGTCGATTGTGTGTGCCAGCTGTAGATGACTTGAGAGAGCGGATGTTGAGCGAGGCTCATGGTTCTCGGTACTCTATCCATCCAGGTGTCACCAAGATATACCGTGATTTACGAGAAGTCTGCTGGTGGAATGGCATGAGGAATGACATAGCAGAGTTTGTGGCTAAGTTTCTGAATTGCCAATAGATGAAAGATGAGCATCAGAGACCTGGGTGTATGCTTCAGGATATAGCATTCCTACTTAGAAGTGGGAAGAGATCAATATGGTCTTCATTAGAGATATGCCTCAAACCTGCTGACACTATGACTCTATATGGGTGATTGTGGACAGGTTGACCAAATCAACCCATTTCTTACTGGTCAAGATTACTGATTCAGCCAAGGATTATGCTAGATTATACATTTGGGAGTTAGTTCGGTTGCATGGAGTTCCTTTGTCCATCATCTCAGATAGGGGTACTCAGTTTACCTCTCAGTTTTGGATCTCGTTTTAGAGAGGCCTTGGTACTCAGGTAAAGCATAGCACAACTTTTCACGTGTAAACAAATGGTTAGGCCGAGCAGACCATTCAGACTCTTGAGGACTTGTTGAGATCATGTGTGATTGATTTCAAGGGTATTTGGGATGATCACTTGCTTCTCATTGAGTTTGCCTACAATAAAAGTTATCACTCCAACATTTAGATGGCTCCATTTGAGGCTCTTTATGGGTGGAGGTGTAGGTCACCTATTGGATAGTTTGAGGTATGTGAGTCTACATTAATAGAACCATATTCAGTTCATGAAGCGATGGAGAGAGTTCAACTTATTAGAGAAAGGCTGAAAATAGCTCAGAGTCGTCAGAAATTGTATGCAGATGTTAGGCGGAGAGAGATTTAGTTTGAAACTGATGATTGGATATTTCTGAAGGTGTCCCTGATGAAGGGAGTGATGAGGTTCGGGAAGAAAGGGTAGCTTAGTCCCCGATATGTTGTTCCTTATAGAATTATGAGGCGAGTTGGTAAGGTGGAATATGAGTTGGATCTACCACCAGAGTTAGCTTCAGTGCATCCAGTTTTCCATATATCTCTGTTGAAGAGGTGCATTGGTGGCCCATCCTTAGTTGTTCAGGTGGACAGCATGAGTGTGAAGGATAGCCTTACCTATGAGGAGGTTCTGGTTGAGATCCTTGATCTTCAGGCCGGAAGCTGAGGAACAAGGGAGTAGCTTTAGTAAAGGTTTATGGAGGAATCATATTGTTGAAGGAGCTACGTGGGAAGCCGAAGAATATATGATGGCTAGATACTCGTATATTTTCCCTTCCAACTCAGTTCTAGCATTAACTACCAGTTTCATCCATAATACTCTATTTAGTTTCATGTTAAGATCATGTCTCTATGTTTCTTTCATTTTATTGCATGCATGTATGTTTAATGAAATCAATTTAGTCATGTATCTCAGTCCGGAGTCAATTACTCAGCCAGTTTTTCAACTTTAATTATTCAGGTTTGGGATTGCAGTTCCTTCCCCAACCTTTCAATATGCCTAAATTTACATTAGAGGATGAATGTTCCCAAGGGGTAGATAATGTAACACCCCAAAAGTCCCTACAATCAAATCCTAGTCATGTAGTAGGTTCAGTAGAAAATTCTGCATTATTCTCTCAAAACGACTCGTGGTATGAGTATTTGTTCCTTGGTACGGGTCATAAGAGGGAGTCGTGATGAGCCAGTAGTGTTTCCAAACCAGTGATAATAACTAGTAGAATGAGTCGTAGGTTGAAGAAATGGGTCATTGTCAGGAGTCGTGGTAAGCTATGGGTTGTCAAATCTTAGACCTACGAGTTAAGGTATGACTCGTCATGTGATGTAATAGGTCGTAGTATCTGTTGAAATGGCTGGCTTGGGGGGAAATGATGGTCATTGTACGACTCGTTATAGGGAGGACCAAGTCGTTATATGTTGTCATGGGATGGAGACCCTAACCACGAGCCATGGTACGACTGCTTGTAGGAAACACCGAGTCGTTATTGGGCCCATCATTTGAGAAATAGTAAGCATGGAAAATGTAATTGTCTATGAACGAGAGGAAACCATGAGTCATTGTTTGTGGGTACGACCCCTGGTGCCTAGAAGATAGTTTTTAACTACGTGTTTCTGCGGGTATTTTTGTAAATCCTTAAGCTCCTAATTTCCTAATGAAGTCATTTTGAGCCCTATTATAATTGTTTTAACAGGGATTAGACTAGACTAAGTGATTAGGCTCCCATGCATTCATTGTATTGAATTTCTCTTCCAATATCAAACAAGAATTTCTCCTCAATTTCTTTATCAATTCTCATGGGATTTCATGATCAGTTCAGAAACTCATTTACCCAGGCATGTAGGACCATGAGTGAGGGATTTCTTTCACTCTCATGCCTAACTTTCCCATCTAATTCATATATTGAATTTCCTAGTCAAGTGTATTGATTTGTAGGGTTTTAATCCAATTCAATGAAATTGTCTATGCTAGGTTTATAGGTCCAATCCCCTCATGTTCTAATGTATGATTAAAGTCTAATGAGAAGATTTTACACTCAATTTAATTATAATCATGATTTCAAGTATTTGAAAATTATTCCCTATTATGCATGTATTATAAAAATTCAAGTGTATGACCAATGATTTCAAGCATGATAGTTATTTAGTATGCATGAATGTTTATGAACTCTCAACTTATGATTCCATGACTTTTGACTTGCAAAATCTATTTCAAGTATGCATGATTTTTATGATTTGGGGAAGCCCATGCAAGTTAAGTGTGCTTATTATAATTTTAGCCAAGGCTAACAAAATCAGTTTATGATATGAGTTGGAGTCAAGATGTCACGACCCGGACGTGGACCCGGATCATAACACGGGATAAGGAGCCCCGAGAGACTCCAAGTCGACCCATGGCATGAACATAGGCCTAACTCAATATCAATAAAGTAGAATACTCAACATAGCGACATAGCAGAAAAATAAATGTGACATAACATAAAAGGCGAAATGTACTTCATACATTACAGCTGATTACTACACATACTCTAAAAGCCTACATATCTAATAGGATGATGGGACAACACCCCCAAATAACCAAAAAGTCTAGAAAACTAAATGTAAATAGGTAACTGATATCATCTAGTCCTCGGAGAATGAGGACTCACCAATGAGCTGGATGCTTACTTCGGGATCGAGCTAATGACAATGCTGGGTCTGAAGATTGGAGCCTGTATCATGAAATGATACAACATAGAGTATGCGGTCAGTATGTGGAATGTACCGAGTATGCAAGGTAAGTAAAGTAGACATTTTAAATGCATAAAAGATCATAATAGTAGGACAACATGCTCATATCATAAATATGATAATGTAACATAAGGCTCAAGGTTTTCAAAACATTCGTAATTCATTCATTATCATAGTCATAAGAGAAACTTTATAAATCATAAATTGAGCCAAAATAACATAAACATAACCATGCATAAATCATGAGAAACAATGGGAGGACTCATTATAACCGACACCATCATGGTAGAGCCTTACATGATGCCCCAACTATCTCATTCAAGTGGGCAGAGTCGTCCCAGGCTCGCCAGGCAAGGGACGTGCATTATGTGATATCACGAAAGAGGGATCCATTAACATTATAATGTATCAACATGAGATTATGGTGGCACGTAGTTATGAGACACCAGCATAGTCCTTTGAATGCCAGGCTACTCGGTGCTAGACACTGCTCCCAAAAACATGCACATTACTCTCGTACGTAATTCATAAACATCATTCATGAGATTCATGGCCAAATAAACATTAACATCATTGATCCCCATTTATATCCATGTTTAGCCATGAATCCAGGGCCCATAAATCGATCAATCATGAAATCCATATCATAAATCATACTTGAACATATGGCATTGCCCAATACTTTAACATGCTTGAAAATACTTAATTCACTTGAAAACATGATTATAAACATGGGTAACTTGAAAATATGCTTTTCATCATTTAATACCTCATCATACATGAACATCCTTCATAAATCTCAACTTTCATAAACTTCTCATCAATGGAAAAATTAAATTTATAAGGCTTGAAACATGATTTTAATGAAAACAACGTAAAAATTGTCCATACTTCATATTTGAATAATAAAAACACCTTTGAATCATGCCCATGTAGTAAATTAGAGATTTCATGCATTAGGTTAAAACCCCATAGAATCAACATAGGAATTTTATGATTTTGAGAGGGATTGGGTGTGTGTGTGAATGGATTCACCCATTCATAACCCTACATACTTGGGGAAGATAAGATTTTACCACTCCTTGATAGCCCAATGAAGTATTGAAGGAAAGCTTAAAGAATCCTATCTTGATCACCTCCTAAACCCCTTCAATATGCATGCATGGATATGAATGAGCCTAGGATAGATTTTCCCTTCATAAAACACTACATTTCGAGCCTTAAACAACATACTTTAGGACCCTAGGACTTAGGAATGACAAAAATATCCTTAATGAATTTCCTGAAAATTCTGCACTGGCAATGGCAACGACCGATCCAATGGGTCGTGCCTGGATACCACGAGTCGTGGTATCCATCTGTTGCATCCACGACCTAAACTTCACCTCTCAAATTCAATCCTGTGACTCAACAAGATGAGTCGTTACATCAGATGACGGTTCGTTGTATCTTCCATTATTTCCCCCTGACGACCTGCACCTGGGCCTTCCCATGAGCCACACCACTACTCGTACCTCGTTCCAACGAGTCGTGGTTTCCTTCCATAACTTCGACTGGAAACTTTTCTACTCTTTCCCACGATTGCTCACCATGATCCGTTACTTCTCACAACGGGTCATCCTACGACCTGTCACTTCCTCCAAGGATAAGGACCAGTCTCACCACAACTAGAAGTCACGACTCATGACATCAAACCATGGATTATTACGTGACCCGTTACTCCCAACTGCAACCCGACTGTACCTCACCATGGGCATTTCCTATGGATCGTTGATTCAACCAACCATCCATTACATGACCTGTGCTGTGATGGTTTTCCAGATTTCTGCCAACTTCCATTTTTAAATCCCGAGTCTAGTTTTAGGCACTTCGAGGGTATTACACAAGACTCCAATGCAGTTTACAATATGATTTGGAGTCAAGACTCCCAATGCAATTTATGATATGATTTAGGGCCAAGACTCCCAATGTTCAAATCAGGTCAATGTTTTGAGAGTATGATTATATGAGCAATATGCATGTTTTGGGAGTAGTTTCTAGAACTGAGTAGGCTAGGGGTTTCAAGGTTCCTCGATCTCATAAATCGGGCGCCAACATAGGTATATATTTGGGACCTCTCAAGAGAGTGCTTTCCCTCCTCTAGGGCACACTGTGATATCACACCTTATTTGTCTTTTGCCTCAGCAAGGCTTGGATTTCTTTCCTTCATGTGGGAAAGAAATGGGATCATCAGGCGCTCATACATGGTGGTTTTCGGTTATGACAATTCTTCCATTGTTCCTCATGATTTCAGTTATTCATGTCCATGACTTATGATATCATGTTTATTAGCATGTTTGACCCAATGATCAATTTATGAGCTTTTACTTATGATTTCAAGTATGAAAAGTCATATGATTTCTATTTTTAAATCCTGGTTTCATTATGCTTAGTTATGATGATTAGCTTATGATTACGTACATCTCAGATATGACCTTTAGCATGCAGTCCTTACTCTCATGATCTATTTGATTTATATGCATGATTTTAGCTAATGTTTTAGTAATCATGTTTACATACCATGCATACTCAGTACATTCCAAGTACAGACCGCATACTCTATGCTATATCGTCTCATGATATAGGTTCAGGTGATCCCTCCTAGTTTTGTCACTAGCTTGCACCCTCTCAGTTCAGCTCCATCCTGCTCTGGGTGAGTCCTCATCATTGGAGGACATCTATCAATTAGACTTTCTATGTTTTGTTTAGTTTCAGACTTGGAGTTAGCTGGGGGCTTGTCCTAGCATCTCATCAGATAGAAGAGGTTTTTTAGACATAGACTTAGTTTGTTCATCTTTGTGTTCAGTATTGGGATATCATCGCTTTCTTTACGCTTCATGATATTAAGTTTTCCACTTATTCATGTTTATATTATTTTCCTCTTGATTATGCTTTTAATTCATGCTACATGTGTACCATGGGTTAGCATGGATCCATTCGTGGTTTTAGGCTTTGTGTCTCGATCTGGGGTCCTAGCTCGAGTCATGATAATAGACCTCAAATATGGCTATCATCAACTCAAATTTAGGGAGAGTGACATACCGAAGACAACTTTAAAAACTTGGTATGTTCACTATGAGTTTATGGCTATATCTATTGTACTAAAGAATGCTTCTGCAACTTTTATGGACTTGATAAACAGGATGTTTAAGCCGTATTTGGATATGTTCGTGATTTTTTTCATAGATGATATCCTCACATACTCTCAGAGCGAGAAGGAGCATTCCACTCATTTGAAGATTGCATTGCAGATTCTCAAGGATCATCAGTTGTTTGCTAAATTCAGCAAGTGTGAGTTTTGGCTAAACTCAACAGCATTCTTTGATCATGTGATGTCTAGCGAGGGTGTGAAGGTAGACTCTAAAAAGATAGAGGCGATGAAGAATTATCCTAGACCTGTCATGCCTACTGATATTAGGAGCTTCTCGGGTTTAGTTGGCTACTACAGGAGGTTCATAGAGGGATTTTCATCCATTGAAGCACCGTTCACTATGTTTACCCAGAAGAAGTTTAAATTTCAACGGCCGGATGCTTGTGAGAAGAGTTTTCAAGAGTTAAAGACTCTATTTACTTCAGCCCCAGTATTGATCCTACTGGAGGGCACGGATAGCTTCGTGGTGTATTGGAGATGCCTCTAGGGTTGGTCTTGGTTGTGTGTTGATGCAATATGGTAAATTCATTGCTTACGCCTCAAGGCAGCTTAAGACTCATGAAAAGAATTACCCGATGCATGACCTAGAGTTGGCGACGGTGGTGTTTGCCTTGATGATTTGGAGGCATTTTTTTGTATAGGGTGTATGTGTATGTATTCACAAACCACAAGACCCTATAGTATATGTTTACCCACAGGATTTGAATTTGCGGCAAAGGAGATTGCTAGAGCTTCTCAATGACAATCACATGAGTGTCCTTTATCATCCAGACAAGGCCAATGTAGTGGCAGATGTTCTTAGTAGGCTTACTTGTTTTCGAGTTCTCCTTACAGATTTGTCAAATAGTGGTGTCATTGTTCAGAATGTGTCGGAATCTTCATTGGTGATGGAAGTTAAAGCAAGGCAAGAGGAGGATCCTATCCCAATAAAGTTGAAGGAAGCAAACTGAAATCAGAAAGTGGAGATTTGTTTCCCAAGGGGGTGATGATGTACTCTGATATTAGGGCCGATTGTGTGTTCTGGTGGTGGATGACTTGAGAGAGTGGATGTTGAGAGAGGCTTATGACTCTTGATACTCTATCCATCTAGGTGCCAGTAAGATGTATCCTGATTTACGGGAAGTCTATTGGAGGAATGGCATGAAAAAGGACATAGAGAAATTTGTGGCTAAGTGTTTAAATTGCTAACAGGTGAAGGTCGAGCATCAGAGACCTGGAGGTATGCTTCAAGACATCAGCATTCCCACTTTGAAGTGGGGAGAGATCAACATGGATTTTATTACAGGACTACCTCATACGCACTTATAGTATGACTCTATATGGGCGATTGTAGACAGCTTGACCAAATCAGCTCACTTCTTATCGGTCAAAGCTATAGATTCATCCAAAACTAGACTCTACATTCGGGTGTTGGGTCAGTTGCATAGAGTTCCTTTGTCCATTATCTTGGATAGGTCTACCTTGTTCACCTCTTAGTTTTGGATATCATTTTAGAAGAGTCTTGGTACTCAGGTAAACCTTAACACATATTTTCATCCGCAAATATATGGTTACGATGAACGGACCATTCAGACTCTAGAGGACATGTTAAGAGCATGTGTGATTTAACTCAAGGGTAGTTGGGATGATCACTTGCCTTTCATTGAGTTTGCATATAACAACAGTTATCACTCCAGCATTCAGTTGGCTTTATTTGAAGCTCTTTATGGGTAGAGGTGTAGATCGCCTATTGGATGGTTCAAGTAGGTGAGCCCATATTGATAGGGACAGATTCAGTACATGAGGCCATTGAGAAAGTTTAGCTTATCCGTGGAAGGATGAAAAAAGCTCAGAGTTGTCAGAAATCTTATGCAAATGTTAGGAGGAGAGAACTTGAGTTTGAGGTCGATGATTGGATGTTTTTAAAGGTGCTGCCAATGAAGGGAGTTATGAGGTTTGGTGAGAAAGTGAATCTTAGTCCCTGATATGTTGGTCCATAATTAATTCTAAGGTGACTTGGTAAGTAGGCATATGAGCTGGAGCTACCAGCTGGGTTAGCTTTGATGCATCTAGTTTTTAATGGGTCACTATTGAAAAAGTGCATTGGTGATCTAGCTTTAGTTGTTCTAGTAGAAAACATTGGGGTGAAGGATAGCCTTACCTATAAAGAGGTTCTATTTGAGATCCTTGATCATCAGGTTTGGAAGTTGAGGAACAAGGAAGTAGCTTCAGTGAAGGTTTTATGGAGAAATCATCTTGTTAAGGGAGCTACGTCGCAAGCCGAAGCAAATATGATGGATAAGTACTCACATCTTTTCCTTTCTGGCTTAGTTCCAGCATGAGGTACTCATTTTGTCTTTAGTACTCTATTCAGTTTCAAGACAAGTTCATGTATCTAAATTCCTTTCATGTCATAGTATGAATGTATGTTTCATGAATTCAGTTTTGTTATGTAAATCTGTATGGAATCAGTCATTCCATCAATTTCAGCTATGATTGTTCATTTTTGGGATCGCAACTCTTTCCCTAGCTTTCTAGTATACTTAATATTCATTAAGGACAAATGTTCCAAAGAGAGAGATAATGTAACACCTAAAAAGTCTCTAAGATCAGACCCGAGAACTGAAATGGAGAAAAAATAGGATAACCTGCACCAGGTCATAGAATGCGTCATCATGTGACTCATCAAGGGACCTAACGGATCATTGTGTGACTCGTTAAGTAGGAAGTGTTGGTGAAAAGTTGAGTTTTAGAGAGTCATAATGATTGGTTAAGTTACCAGTCGAGTGTCATGACGAATCATTAATTGGAGGCATAAAAAAAAGATCAGAAAAATTGGAAAACTTGGCTAGTGGAAATAGATCAGGTGACGACCCGTCAAGTGTGCTAACGAGTCATCAGGTCACTCATTAGGCTGCCAAAGAGATTTTTTCAAACAGGATTTTAAGGGTGTTTTCATAATTTCTAATTTTCTATCTCCTAAACTAAGTCATTTTAAGCCTTCTAAAGGGTGTTTGAAAGGGTTTTAATCATCCTAAACCCTCATTCTACTCCTAACACCCCTAGGTGTAGATCAAATCCCCTCAAGAGGAGCAAGTGTTTCATCATCTCCTTCATCTCAATTACATTTGTGTCTCCAATAAAGTTGATGATTCTTCAAGCCTAGGTATGTAGGGGTATGAATGGGGGAAATCCTTCCACCCTCATGCCCTTTTCAAGCTAAATTCCATGATCTCTACTTCTCACGTTCTAAATTGTAAAATTCTAGGGTTTAACCCAAATCAATGCAATTATCTATGATATATGTATGGGTTCAATTCTCTAATGTTCTAATTCATGAATTATGGTTATTATGAAAGATTTTACTCTCAAATTTTTTACTAATTCATGATTTCAAGTTTATGGTGATTTTGCCCTATTATGCATGATTTATGAATTTCAAGCTTCTGAGCTCATGATTTCAAGTATGACGAATTATCAAAGTATAAATGAACGTTTATGAATTCTTAAACTTATGATTTTATGATTTCTTATTAGAAAGCCTTATTTATGTATGTATGGATTTCCTGAAAAATTAAGTTTATGTGTGAAGGCCAAGTGTGGTGTTATTACCATGGCTAGTTTTCATATGTCAAGTATGATTATGATTTCATGATTTTAAACTAGCTCATGCAAGATCAAGTATGTTTTCACAATGATGATTGTGAGTCATGTGCATGTTTTGGGAGTAGTATCTAGCACCGAGTAGGCTAGGAGTTCAAGCACACCCTGAACCTCATAACTATGTGCCCCCATAGTTAATATGTATTCATGTATGGGGCCCCGCTAGAGAGTGTTCCCCGGCCCGACGGGGCTCACGAGTGATATCATGCCTTCATCGTTCTTTACCCTAGCAAGTCTTAGGATGACTCTACCGACTTGATCGAGATAGTTGGGGAATCACATAAGCTCTATCGTGATGGTGTTAGTTATGAAAAAGTGTCCCATTGTTCCTCATGTTCATGTCTTATGTTATAATATTTTAGCATATTTAACCCATTCATTAGTTTATGAGTTTTCATTTATTATTTCAATTATTGTATTCTATATGACTTTTATTTATAAGCCTTGGGTCATTATGATTAGCTTGTGATGAAAATCTTATGATTATGTTTACTTCAGGAATATGGCTTTTAGCATGTTGTCCTTATTCTCATGTTCTATCTTGTTTATATTCATGAATTTAGAATATTGTTTTACTAGCATGTTTTACTTTTTTTACATACTCAGTACATTCAAAGTACTGATTGTATACTCTATGCTATATCATCTTATGATATAGGTTGGGGTGATTAGTCTCAGTCCCGACATTAGCTCACGCCCTCTTCAGTATAGTAGGATCCTAGTTTTTCTAAGTCCTTATGATCTAAGGATGACAGTTTTGGTTCATGTCTCTTTTGCTTACATCTTTTAGTTTCAGACTTAGTGAGCTAGTTGAACTGTTGTCCCATCAGCTAATCATTTGTTAGAGGATTTTCAGACAACTATGTATAGACAGTTCAACATTGTTGACTCATGTTTACGCTTATGTTCTTATGTTATGAAGACTTCAGTACATGTGGAGTTCTAATTTATTTCCTCTTCAAATATGCTCTCTTATCAATGCTATGTATGTAACATGGGTTAGCTTAGAGCCATTAATAGTTTTAGGTCCCATGTCGCAGTCGGGGGTTCATGCTTGGGTTGTGACACCTTAGTAATGCCAAGAAATACCATGTCGTTGACAATATCTTGATCTTTCCTTTGTGATGATGCACTTAACGCTTTTGAAATGCTCAATATTTTCAACAACAAGTGAAGCAAGAATGCAAATTCAAATTCATTGATAAGACACAAAAAGCTCCTGTTTGCAATCTATCATTGGGGTTAGAACCTCCATTTAACTGCATAAAATACATGAGATATAGATGAAAATAAATAAAACAAAGTTATCTAATATTCTAAAATGATATCCCCAACTTGTGTCACCTGGCCTTTGAAGCCCTCGTTCTTGATTTAAACCTTTTCCACTTCAAACTTCACTACTCTCAAGTAGTTGTTCCAACATTTCTGCTTGATGGTCCCAAAATTTATCCCTTCGCTTAAACGATGATCCTATCACATCCAACACATTAGAAATAATAGCAAATAAATTTTCCACAACCAAATGTTTCTTGTCAACAACTACAAGAGTCAATTGTAATTGGTGAGCAAAGTAATGAATGCAATATGCCTATGGAGTTTCCTACAAAATCAAAGACTTTAAGACTATTCATCTCTCCTTTCATGTTATTAGCTCCATTATAGCCCTTTCCATATATTTTTTATGTACTTAAATAGTATCTCAAAATCAAAGAGCATATTTTTTCCTTCAATGATTTTGTCGATGTATCACCAACACAAGCAATAGCAATAACTCGCTCATTCACTTTACTTTTTTTGTTAACATACCACAAAGCAAGTTCCATTTGTTCATGGTGTGATATGTCTTTGGATTTATCAACTAATATCCCAAAATTATCTCCATCCAAGTCATCAATTATAGCTTTCACGGTTTCTTATGCATAAACACTCACAATCTCCTATTGAATTTTTGGAGAAGTCATAATAGTATTTTTTGGAGCATGCTTTAATATAACACTATCCACATACGTAAGCATTTTTTCAAGCCATTCCAAAAGCCCAAGAAAAAGGCCTTTATTTATTGAAGATTAACTTTTATCATGACCTCGAAAGACAATATGAATTCCGAGAGGAACCTTACCACATTAGCTAAACCATCTAAATGAATCTGATGCTTGCTTCTTGTTTTCTCATATTACTTATCAAAAAAACTTGAATTGATTGAGATTGATTTTCCAAATCTAGCATCTTGTTGAAACACCAATTGTGGATGCTATTTATATCACCAACATGTAAAGTGAATCATTCCACACTTCTGTTCCAAGCCTTAAAGCTGATTTGTGAAAAAATCACATGTGCTTCCCTTTACATAGTCATTTTTGAATAAATAGNCTAGCTATACATAACAAATTCCATAAATGACTAATATGACATTGTTCCAAGCCTTAAAGCTGATTTGTGAAAAAATCACATGTGCTTCCCTTTACATAGTCATTTTTGAATAAATAGCAACATAAGCAAAATACAACATCTTTCTTCACACTGTACTCCAGCCACCTAGAATATGAACCCTTAATCCATGTTGAATTAAATTGATGCAATTTATTTCTGAATTTAGTTTGAGGAAATTCAAGAAAAACTGGTTCACAAGGGCCTTGTTGAATACAGTGTCTTCTCACTTCATCCCGTATTCTAGGGCTGTATTTATCAATAGGTATTCTTTCTTCAAGGTCATATTTAAGTGACTCCAAATCAATCTCATCTATAAGACGAAGAGAATTGTCTCTAAAACTAGAACTTGGTTGAGAAGAATTAGATTTCTTCAAAAATCTATCCACTTCAATTCACAAGTATCAACAACAAATTCCTACAAAAAAAAAATTCCGTCGAGAATATAATATAAGTAAACATGATATTTTTAATAGAGGATTCACACCCATCCTTTCATAGAATAGCAAAAATAATATGTAATGGAGGAACCACACCCCTCATAATAAAAAGTAAGAAAACATGACTATATCAATAGGGGAATCATACCCCTCCTTTCGTAGCACAATAAAAATAATATGTAAGGGAGGAATCACACCTCTCATAAAAAAACATAAGTAAACATGAAATTTTCAATAGGACAATCACAACTATCTTTTCATAACACAATAAAAATAATATGTGATTTTTTATGGTTAACTTCTACTGTCGCGTTGCTAATTTTTGTCATTATTGCCTTGTTCATAGATAAAAAACTGCCAATTTATTGCATAATTTGATTCAGTGCCTCCCAATGACACAATTCAATGATAACATAAGCATGACCAATTTGAGAGTTTCTTTGTTATACCCCGTAAGTTTCTATCATTTAACCGACACGTGTGTGCGTATGTTGAAAGTCCTGAAGTATGATGCATGCGAGGAAGGGCTCAGGGGATGAGTATAAGAACATGGCATTGAGCGAGCAGGAGGCTGGGGCCGGAGGCTAGGCGTCCTGGGCGTCACGCCGTGCCGCACCTGCTAGTCTGGTGCCATGGCCAGCGCATCGCGCCTCTTTCCTGGTGCGGTGGGAAGTGTACCGCGCCCCTTGGTGTAATACCCTGAAAACTCTAAGATCAAACCCGAGAGATGAAATAGAAAAAATTGAATTTTCTGCACTAGGTCACAGGACAAGTTGTCCCATGACCCTTGGGGTGCACCATGAGTCTTCGAGTGACTCATGGGGAGGGGGTTCAGTCTTGGTTGAAATTTTAGTTTCGGGGTGACCACGGATGTGACCACGAGTCGTGGTCAGCATCACAACTCATTATGTCAACTGTGGCCAAGGGATGTTTGAAAGGTGAGAAATTTGCAACATTGGTGGTAACGGTTTAGGCACCACAAGTCATTGGGTACACCATGAGTCGTGATGTCCCTTGTGGTGACCCTCAGATGAAAAGTGGAAGTATTAATCATGACAGGCAGACGACGAGTCATCCCCCAAATCATGATTCGTCCAGTCCCTCGTTGGGACTGGCAGTGTATATTTTTCTGCGAATTTATTAAGGGCTTTTATGTAATTTTCAAGTTCCTAAGGCCTAAACTATGTTGTTTTAAGCTCAGAATAGTGTGTTTTAAGAAGGGTTAATTCATTCTAAGCCTATTATAATTCATGCATACAATCTTGGAGGTTTAAGAAGTGATCAAACCAAGCTTCTTCAAAGTTCTTCCCCAAATTCTCATTAGGCAATCAAGGAAGTTGTGAAATCAGGTCTCTTCAGGTATGTAAGGCTATGAATGGGTGCAATTGTCCACACCCATGCCCAATTTTCTCTCAATTCATGAAACTCTAATTGATGAGTCTATGAAGTTTTTGTCCAACATGTGAATTTCCGAAGTTTCAATCATGGATATGATCTAAGCATGTATCTAATGTTGAATTATGATTAATGGGCAGGTTTTACAATGTTTTCAAATTTTATAAATTATGATGCCCATCCATGGAAGTTCATGAAATTTGAGATCTATGAAATATGTATTCAGCATGATGAGATGTTAATGAAAAAAGTATGACTTTGAATTATCCATGTCTATGTTCATGTTTTTAAATGATCAAGTCAATGTTAAGAATGTTTAAGTATTGGGCAAGACTATATGATCAAGTATGTTTCCAGAATTTATCTAAACTTCATGTATTAGCTTACCATATAGATTTTGGAGTCTAAACTCCCACGATTTTCATCTTGTGGTATGGTTTGAGCCAAGGCTCCTCATGTTATGATTTCAGATTTATGTATGTATGTTATGAGTCAGCTTCGTCATTAGATGATTGTTCAGCTTCATTGAAAAATAATAGAGAGAATATGCATGTTTTTTAGAGTAGTGTCTAGCACCGAGTAGGCTAAGGGTTAGTCAACCCTATGCCTTAGAACTACATACCAACATATGTACGTTCAGATATTTTGGGACCTCCCTTCTGAGCTTCCCCTTCCCCCAAGGGGCCTTCAGCTTGATATCGATATCATGGTAGCGTTCTTAGCCCTGGAAAGGCTTTGGATGGCTCTGCTCACTTGAGTGTGATAGTCAGGACCACGTAAGCTCTATCGTGGTAATGTATATTATATGATGAGCCTCCATTCTTACTCATGATTTCAATTATGCATGTTCATCAGTCATGATATTATGTTTTCAGCAGGTTTGACACAATGTTCGGTTTTACTTATGATTATCAATTTTTAGCATTGGGTCTGTTGATTTAGTTATGATATTCAGTTATGTTCAGATCATGATTTTAGAAACAGCATGCAATCCCTACTCTCATAATCTAATCTTAATTATGTTTTATGATATTCATGATTTATGATTTTACTTACATAGCGGTTTTTCTTACCTTGCATACTCGGTACATTACACATACTGAACACATACTTTATGTTTCATCATTTCATGATACAGGCTCCGATATCTAGATATAGTCCCGTCGCTAGCCAGATTCCCAGCATTAGTACTTCCTTATCAGAGTTGGTGTGTCCTCATCTTTCGAGGGCCTTTATTATTAGATATGTTCTGTATTTTCAGTTTCAGACTATAGTGAGTTAGTTGGGGTCTTGTCCCATCAACTCTTCAGTACAAGAGGCTTTTCGGACATAGCATGTATTCAGCCGTAAACTTATGTTACGTATTCAGATGTATGTATTTCTCAGACTTCTGCTATATTGATTATGTTTTTCTTATGCTTTAAGATGATTGAGTTAGATTATATGTTCATCCCATGGGTCGACTTGGAGTCTCTCAGGTTTCTTTGTCCGTGTCTCTATTTGGACCTATGTTCAGGTCATGGCAAACTTGGTATCTGGGCATTAGGTTTTTAAGTATCCTAGGGTGTCTAAAAGATGCATTATGTAGAGTGTTTTTCATGGGTTTGAAGCACGCGACACTTATGATGAATAGGCTACGTGACATTTAGGAAATGTTCCCTTCTTTTATGATCTAAGTCATGCAATGAAATGCCTCTCTAACCTTCTAACTCGTGCTATACGCATTTACAGAGTCATGCCTCCTCTCCGAGTTAACGGAAGAAGAAATGAAAATGGAAATGGCCACGAGAATGGCAATAAAGATGGGCACTAGCAGGCCCCACCAACCCATGAAGAGCATGTACCCGAGCTGGTTGCCCATGCTATGTTCAGGGCAACCATACAGATGTTAGCTCAGGCCTTGACCGCCCAGGTCAATTAGAAGGCGGTAGCGCATGTCCCTCAGAATGGGAATGCAGTGGCGGAAAAAGTTAGATATTTTATAAGGATTACTCTCTAAAATTTCTTGGGTCAAGGTGGACAAGGATCCACATGAGTTCATTGATGAGGTTCTAAAGATCACCCAGATCATGGGGGTGACTGGAGAGGAGTGCACCGACCTAGCCTCATATCAAGTGAAAGGGGTTGTGCACATCCGGTTCAAGAAATAGAAGAGGGCAGTTGGAGCAGGCCCTATTGGTTGGGATGAGTTTCATGTCGCTTTTCTGGATCGATTCTTCCCTCATGAGATGAGGGAGATTAAGGAAGCTGAGTTTGTGAACCTAAAGCAAGGGCACATAACAGTTCAGGAGTATGCCTTGGAGTTCACTCATCTGTCCAAATATGCACCTGAGATGGTGGCGGATCAGAGAGCCCGAGTGAACCGGTTCATATATGGGGTAGTAGAATACCTAGTCAAGGATTGCCGGACCGCGATGCTTCATCAGGAAATTGACTTTATTCAGATAGTCCTATACGCCTAGCAGATGCAGGCGGTGCAAATGAGTGAGAAGGAGAGAGAGGCCAGGAGGTCCAGGACTGATAGCTTCGGATTCTCCTAGTAGAGACCTAATGGGCACCATCAACAATCTCATCAAAGATCTTCAGCCCCAGCGCCTTCGGCTATGAATGTTCCATCTAGATCCAAGCGTGATCAGAGGGTACGAGCATCAGGATCGAGAGGTTAGAGTAGCAGACCCGCAGAGACCAGCCCTCTAGAGTGTAGAAGATGTGGCCGGAGATATGTGGGAAACCCGAACATATGCTCAGAGATTTCCCAATAGCTATATAGGGCCATGATAGAGGCTGAGGCCCAGCTTCCAGTACAATAGCTCCACCAGCACGCCCAACTCAGCAGGGGGCATCTACTAGTGTGGGTGGTGGTCAGCGCCAAAATAGCATCCCGTCAGGAGCAGGAGGTCTCCCTAGATGTAGTCACTGGTATGTTACAAGCCTTCCACCTTGATGTATATGCATTATTAGATATAGGGGCTACCTTATCTTTTCTGATGCCCTATGTTGCTAGTAGTTTTGGATTCAGTCCCGAAATCTTGTCAGAACCCTTCTCAGTCTCAACTCCAGTTGGTGATTCAGTTATAGCTCGATGAGTATATAGAAATTGCCCTATCACAGTCCTTCAGAAAGTCACCTCAGCAGATTTAGTAGAGTTAGCCATGACTGATTTTGATGTTATTGATCTGGGGCATATTTATATGCCCAAGTGATACTAAAATGCATTATTTTTGCCTTGTTTATCCAACAATGTTTGTACATTCTCATGTAAATTGTAGGAAAGTGTGAATTTATACTAACCAACATGATTAGCGTTG
>JACEIK010001476.1:50368-91116 GCA_018107945.1 Datura stramonium | reverse complement strand
GTAGTCCAGTCCCTGTGGGATCGATACTTGACTTACTTGAGCCACTTACTACTTGTTCGACCACGTGCACTTGCGTGTAGTCATCCAGACAGACGAACAGTTATCCTCGGCATGTATTTTTTACATACATGTTATGCCTTAGTCAATTGTAGAACCCGTGTAGTAGAGTTTAGATTTTCGGGTGAACCAGTCTTAGAGTGGAAGGGTAGTTCAGCTGTACCTTTAGGTCGTTGCATTTTCTACCTTAAGGCCAGAAAAATGATTTCTAGGGGTCGTGTGTACCATCTAGTTAGGTTAAGGAGGCTACGTCTGAAACCCTGATTGTCCAGTCAATCCCTGTAGTGTGTGAGTGCCCAAAAGTGTTTCCAAATAATTTATCAGGAATCCCTCCCGATCGGGAGATTGATTTTGGTATTGATCTTCTTCTCGATACGCATCCTATATCTGTTCCTCCTTATAAAATGGATCCTATTGATCTAAAGGAGTTGAAAGAGTAGTTGAAGGATCTTTTGGACAAGGGTTTCATCAGATCGAGCAAATCACCGTGGGGTGCGATAGTTTTCTTTGTCTGCAAGAAGGATGGTTCTCTTCGTATGTGCATTAATTATCGGCATTTGGACAAAGTTACCATCAAGAATAGGTATCCTTTCCCCAGGATTGATGATTTGTTTGACCAGTTTTAGGGTGCTAAGTGCTTTTCAAAGATAGATCTCGGATCCGAATACCATCAGCTCAGGGTTCGGGAGATTGATAGTTCGAAGATAGCCTTCAGGACTCGGTATGGTCACTATGAGTTTGTAGTTATGTCTTTTGGACTAACGAATGATCCTGCGGCTTTTATGGATTTGATGAACAGGGTGTTCAAGCCATATTTGGATTGTTTGTGATTATGTTCATAGATGACATCCTTATATACACTCAAAGCGAGGAGGAGGATGTCGCTCATTTGAGGGTGGTGCTACAGACTCTGAAGGATCATCAGTTATATGCTTAATTCAGTAAATGTGAGTTTTGGTTGAACTCAGTGGCATTTTTGGGTCATGTGGTGTCAAGTGAGGGTGTTCAGGTAGACTCTCAAAAGATAGAAGCAGTGAAGAATTGACCAAGACTAGTGAGTCCTTTGAATATCAGGAGTTTCTTAGGCTTAGCTGGTTATTATCGGAGGTTTGTTGAGGGGTTTTCATCTATTGCAGCACCGTTGACCAAACTAACCTAAAAGAAAGTGAAGTTTATATGGTCGAGGGATTGTGAGAGGAGTTTCCAATAGTTGAGGAATCGACTCACCTCAGCACCGGTGTTGAACCTACCTAAGGGTACCAATGGGTTTGTGGTATATTGTTATGCCCCGAGGATCAGCCTTGCTTGTGTACTCATGTAGCATAGTAATGTTATAGCCTATGCTTCCAGGCAGTTGAAAGTCCATGAAAAGAATATTCTGACTCATGATCTCGAATTGGCGGCGGTAGTATTTGCCTGGAAGATTTGGAGAAACTATCTATACGAGATCCATGTAGATGTATTTACAGACCACAAAAGCCTATAGTACGTGTTTACCCAAAATGATTTGAATCTATGTCAAAGGAGGTGGTTGGAGTTACTCAAGGATTATAATATGAGTTTCCTTTACCAACCAGGCAGGGCTAATGTGGTAGCAGACACTCTTAGTAGGCTTTCGATGGAGAGTGTGTCCCATATAGATGAGGAGAGGAAGGAGCTGGTGAAGGATGTGCATCATATTGCATGATTTGGAGTTCGTTTGGTTGACTCAACTGACGGTGGAGCTATTGTTCAGAATGGATTAGAATCATCTATAGTGACCGAAGTTAAAGCTAGGCAAGATGAGGACCCTATTTTGGTGAAACTAAAGGAAACCGTTCAGAATCAGAAGGTAGAAGTTTTCTCCAAAGGGGGAGATGGTGTGCTTCGATATCAGAGTCATTTGTGTGTTCCGAATGTTGATAATTTGAGAGATTGGATGTTCCACGAGGCTCATGGTTCTAGATATTCCATACATCCAGGTTCCACCAAGATGTTTCGTGACCTATGGAAAGTCTACTGGTAGAATGGCATGAAGAAGGACAGAGCCGAATTTGTGGCTAAGTATCCAAATTTTCAACAGGTGAAGGTTGAGCATCAAAGACCTGGAGGTGTGCTTCAAGATATTAGCATTCCTACTTATAAGTGGGAGGAAATCAATATGGACTTCGTTACATGGTTGCCTCGTACTCGCCGATAGTATGACTCAATTTGGGTGGTTGTAGACAAGTTGACCAAGGCAACTCATTTTCTACCCATAAAAACTACCGATTTAGTGGAGGATTATGCTAAGTTGTACATTTGGGAGTTAGTTATGTTGCTGGAGTGCCATTGTCCATCATATCAAATAGAGGTACTTAGTTTACCTCCCAGTTTTGGAGATCATTTCAAAAGGGACTTGGTTCTCAGGTCAAGTTTAGCACAGCATTTCACCCGCAGAAGAATAGTCAGGAGGAGCGTACCATTCAAACTCTTGAGGATATGTTGAGAGAGTGTGTGATTGTTTTCAAGGGTAGTTGGGATGATCATTTGCCTCTCATTGAGTTTGCATATAACAACAACTACCATTTCAGGATTCAGATGGGTCCATATGAGGCTCTCTATGGGCGGAGATGTAGATCGCTTATTGGTTGGTTTGAGGTCAGTGAAGCTTCATTGATAGGTCCAGATTCAGTCCATGAGGCTATGGAGAAAGTTCAACATATAAGGGACTGGTTGAAAATAGCTCAGAGTCGCCAAAGTCCTATGTGGATGTGAGGAGGAGAGAAAATGATTTTGAAGTCGATGATTGGGTGTTTCTAAAGGTGTCTCTCATGAAGGGAGTGATGAGGTTCAGAAAGAAAGGAAAACTTAGTCCCTGTTATGTTGGCCCGTACCGAATTGTGAGATGTGTGGGCAAGGTGGCCTATGATTTAGAGTGACCCTCAAAACTAGCATCAGTTCATCCAGTTTTCCAAGTATCGCTCTTAAAGAAGTGTTTGGGTGATCCATCTCTTGTTGTTCCGGTTGATAGTTTTGGTGTGAAAGATAGCCTTAGTTATGGAGAGGTTCTAGTGGAAATACTTGATCATCGAGTTTGTAAGCTAACAAACAAAGAAGTAGCCTCAATCAAGGTTTTATGGAGGAATCAACATATTGAGGGAGTCAGATTCCTCCTTAGTACCCTACTCAGTTTCATGTTCAGCTCATTTTCTCTCGTTTCTTTCATGTCAATGAATGTATGTCTGATTTAGGAATTCAGTTAAGTCATGTAGTTCAAATCGGAGTCAGTCACTCTATCAGTTTTTAGCATATATGTTCAGTATTTGAGTATGATGATTGCATTTCTCTACTTTTCAGTAAGATTTTCAACATTCGAGGACGAATGTTCCCAATGGGGAGATATTGTAATACCCCGAAGACCTTAAGATCAGACCTGAGAGTTGTAACGTAGAAAACTGAATTTTCTACACCAGGTCATAGGACGAGTCGTCCGATGACCTATGCGGAGGGGGTTCAGTCTTGGTTGAAATTTTAGTTTCGGGGTGACCGTGGATGTCACCACGAGTCGTGGTCAGCACCACAACTCGTTATGACAGACGTGGCCAAGGGATGCTTGAAAGATATGAACTTCCGGCAGTGGTTGTAACGGGTTGGTCACCACGAGTCATTGGGTACACCACGAGTTGTAGTGACCCTCAAATGAAAAGTGGAAGTGTTGATCATGATAGGCAGATGATCAGTCATCCCCCAGACCATGATTCATCTAGTCCCTCATCGGGACTGGCAGTGTGTATTTTCCTACGAATTTATTAAGGGATTTTTCGTAATTTATAAGTTTCTTAGGCCTAAACTAGTGTGTTTTAAGCTAAGAATAGTGTGTTTTAAGAAGGGTTAAGTTATTCTAAGCCTATTCTACTTCATGAATGCAAGCTTAGAGGTTTAAGAAGTGATCAAGCCTAGCTTCTTCAAAGTTTTTCCCCAAATTCACATTGGGCAATCAAGGAAATTGTGAAATTAGGTCTCTTCAAGTATGTAAGGCTATTAATGGGTGCGATTATCCACACCCATTCCCAATTCTCTCTCAATTCATGCAACTCTAATTGATGAGTCTATGGGGTTTTTACTCAACATGTGAATTTTCTAAGTTTCAATCATGGGTATGATCTAAGCATGTTTCTAATGTTGAATTATGATTAATGGGCAGGTTTTACAATGTTTTCAATTATAAATTATGTTTTTAAGTTTTATAAATTATGATGCCTATCCATGAAAGTTCATGAATGTTGAGATCTATGAAATATGTATTAAAGCATGATGAGATGTTTATGAAGAAAGTATGATTTCGAATAACCATGCATATATTCATGTTTTTAAATGATCAAGTCAAGGTTAGTTTGTAACCGCACATGAGACTTGGTCGAGTAATTGAGTATAGTCATTCAATAGGGACTGGTCGGTCATTTGATTGAACCTAAGTTATCAGTTCTCTAAGTAATGGTGATGATCACGAGTGTATACCCAAAATAGTTATATACCCATGGGGAACACAAACCCTAGTTATCCTTTAATATTGATTCAAAACCGAAATTTTCATAATTGTTTTTATTATTGATTTTCTTTAGCACCCCCCAATTTTGAAGTAACTACCTCACAAGTTCACTTACCGACTGTAATCTAGCTCTTCCATATTCCTTATGGGATCTACCCCAACTTTAGTTGGGTTCTTTGTTGACAACGTACACTTCATGCTTCAGTAAGAATTTTGGTTTGACGTTATAAAAAAGTGGCGTCGTTGCCAGGGAATACGGCTAAGACTAGGTTATTAGCTTGTATTTGACTTGTTGGTGATTACGTTACTTTTTATGCTTTTTCTTTGTTTTTCTTTGTTTTCCTTTTGTGACTCCCTTAGGCTACATAAAAGGAACAACCTTTCACTCGAACACTCAAATGAAATATGATAAGCTGCCAACACCTATGGAGGAAATAGTGAGTAATGATGCATTGGTAGCTGTGATAGTGAATTATGAAGAAGACGGGAACCCAAAATACACAAAAATGGTTAATGTTTTAAATAGGACAGGGTCATATAACTTCAGCCCAAAGAAGTTAGACCTGGACTTAAAGAACCGTTCAACACCACCGGCCAAGCCATGCGTGGAGGTAGCACCAATCCTTGAACTGAATGCATTACCTCCTCATCTATAGTATGCATTCCTTGGAAAGGAAAACACTTTTTCGGTTATAATTTTAGTGAAATTGTTAGATAAGCAGGTAGAAGCTTTGGTTAACATCTTGAAAAGTTACAAAAAGGCAATTAGCTGGACCATAGCTGATATCATCGATATTCCACTGGGCATATGTACCCATAAGATCCATCTTGAACCAGATTGTAAGCCGAATATAGAGCATCAACGCTACTTGAACCCTCCAATGCAAGAAGTCGTCAAAAAGGAGATTATCAAGTGACTGGATGTTGGGATGATATATCCCATAGCAGACAACCAGTGGATAAGTCCTGTCCAGTGCGTGTGAAAGAAAAGAGGGATTACAGTGGTGCCCAATGAAAGGAATGAGCTGATACCGACACGACCAGTCACAGGATGGCGTGTATGCATGGATTACAGGAAACTCAACCACTCTACCTAGAAAGACCATTTTCCAATGCCATTTTTGGATCAGATGCTTGATAGACTCGCAAGTAGAGGATGGTACTGTTTCCTTGATGGATATTAAAGGTATAATCAGATCACTATTGCTCCAGAAGATCAGGAGAAGACAACCTTCACCTGTCCATATGGAACTTTTGCTTTCAGAAGAATGCCATTTGGATTATGCAATGCACCAGCCACCTTTCAGCGCTGTATGAAGTCCATATTCTCAGACATGGTGGAGGACACCATTGAAGTATTTATGGATGATTTTTCTATTGTAGGCAATTCATTTGAATCATGCCTTAATCATTTGGGCAGAGTACTGAAAAGATGTGAAGAAATCAATCTGGTCCTAAACTGGAAAAAATGTCATTTCATGGTTAAAGAGGGGATAATGTTGGGACATAAAATCTCGGTAAAGGGGATTGAGGTAGAGAAGGAAAAAATCGAGGTTATAGTAGGATTTCCACCCCTATTTCCTTAAAATGGGTTAGAAGATTTTTAGGGCATCCAGGATTCTACCAGCGCTTTATCAAGGATTTTTAAAAAGTTGCATAGCCATTGTGAAAATTACTGGAGAAAGAGGTAAATTTCGTGCTCGATGAGGCATGTATAAAGGCCTTTGAATGTCTAAAAGAAAATCTCACCACTGCTCCTATCATCATTGCTCCTGATTGGTCTCTTCCCTTTGAGGTAATATGTGAATCTAGCAGTGTTGCCCTTGGTGTTGTTTTAGGCCAACGGAGAGCAAAGATCTTTCATCCAATCTATTACGCCAGCAAAACACTCAATACAACCCAGAAGAATTATACAGTAATAGAGAAGGAACTACTAGTAGTGGTCTTTGCATTTTAAAAATTCCGAGCATATTTCTTGGAACCAGGGTGATCATTCATATAGACCATGCTGAGTTGAGGTACCTGATGTCGAAAAAGGATGCTAAGCCCAGATTGATTCGGTGGATGCTCTTGCTCCAAGAATTTGAGTTTGAGGTGAAGGATCGGAAGAGAATAGAAAATCAGGTGGAAGATCATCTATCTAGGCTTGAGTCTGAAGCGAGGGAGAGGATGGAGATTGATATCAATGATGCCTTCCCAAACGAACAGGTACTAGCTGCATCGCACGATTCGATTCCTTAGTTTGATGATTTTGCGAATTACTTGGTTAGTGATGTGATGCCAGCAGACCTAACTCCTCAGCAGAAGAAGAAGTTCATATTTGATGCCCAAAAATATTATTGGGATGACCCATATTTATTCCGCATTTGTGCAGACGGGATCATTCGTAGGTGTGTCCCAGAAGTATAAATGTTGAGCATTCTCGAGGCATGTCACTCATCTCCTGTTGGGAGTCATCACAATGGTATCGAAATGACACATCATATTTTACAATGCGGATATTTCTGGCCATCTATTCACCAAGATACATATGACTTTGCCAAGTCTTGTGATCAATGCCAAAGGCAGGGCAATATTACCCGTAGGCATGAGTTGCCACTAACCCCTATCTTGTAAGTAGAGTTGTTTGATGTATGGGGATTGATTTCATGGGCCCATTCATCGACTGATACGGAATGAAGTAATTCTGGTGGCTGTGGATTATGTATCCAAATGGGTGGAGGCAATTTCCCTACCAAACAATGAAGGCAAGAGTGTTATGGCATTCCTTCGAAAACATATCTTCGCCAGGTTTGGCACTCCTAGAGCTATTATCAGTGATGGTGGATCTTACTTCTACAATCACCTCTTCAAAACCTTATTGGAAAAATATGGTGTCAAGCATAAGGTGGTCACACCCTACCACCCTCAGTCGAGTGGACAAGTGGATGTTTCGAACAGGGAAATCAAGACCATCCTGGCCAAGACAGTGTATACTAGCCAGACGGATTGGTCAAAGAAGCTCGATTACACACTATGCGCTTACCGAACAACTTATAAGACTCCCATTGGTTCATATCTATACCAGCTGGTTTATGGAAAAGCGTGCCACTTACTAGTTGAATTAGAACATAAGGCATTATGGGCTCTGAAAAGGCTGAACATGAACCGAAACGAAGTTTCCAAGATAAGACTTAACTAGCTTAATGAGTTTGATGAATTCTGACTTAAGGCTTATGAGAGTGCAGCCATATAAAGAAAGAATAAAGATCTACAATGACAAAAAGATTGCAAGAAGGGAGTTTAGCCTAGGTGATTTTGTCCTATTGTTTAACTCAAGATTCCGATTGCATCCTGGGAAGTTGAAATCTAGATAGATGGGACCTTACAGAGTAGTGCAAGTGTCTCCGGATGCTGCAGTGGAACTTGAGAACAAAGAAGGAAAAAGATTTAAAGTAAATAGGAAAAGAATAAAAGTGTATCTGGGAGATGAGGAAGAATTAAAAAGAATAGAGGAAGCATACCCTGATGATGCTTGAGGAGTCACAAAAGTCTCATCGTGCAGCGATGTTAAATCATGTGCTGCATGGGAAGCAACCCATAGAAGGTGAAGTCTAAGTATCCCCAGGTATGTTCTCTTCCCTATGTTCTTATAGTTTATGCTTCGGGGACAAAGCTTACTTTTCAAAAAGGGGAGGTAGTGTACTTGTGATTTTTGGGATTTTTGAATCGTCTAAGGGTTTTTTTGTTGTGTTTCTTTTCCCTCAGGCATGCTATCTAGTAGAACCGGCATGTGTAGGATATTTATTTTTAGCTTGTGATTTTTGTTTTATAGAAAGTAATTTAGGAGTACAGCCAATAAAAATGCACTAGTTTTTGTTTTTGAAAAAAAAATTTGACCCTGTTTAAATTTTTTTAAAGAATTAGCCATGTATTTTTGACAAGATGCATGATTTCTGTGGATCTTTTGATGTCATTTAGTTTATTAATATTAGTATTCTTGTTAATCCATATATAAACCAATCAGGTGAGGTGAAAATAGTTCATGTACCATGTGTGAGTGAGGTTTAGTATTCAGTTCGGTATTGTGTTGAAGATCTAGAACTTGCCTAGTTAGTCTTTGCATAGGATAAGGAGGGTTAGTTAGGATATGATCATAGGCCATTTTTGTTTAGCTCACTTTTAGCCTATATTATCCTACCAAAGTTGCAAATGAATCCCTTGATCCCAAGTTTGAGCCTTAATAGACCATGTTTCTCTGATTTACCGATTAACCATACCCATTTACAATGAGCCTGTTTTGGCCCTGGTCCTTCCTTGGATATTGTGAACCTCAACATAAGCAAAATTCTTAAGTTGAGGGTGGCTATAGTAGGGGTGCGTAAATGGTGGGAATGGAAGAAAGGAAAAGAAAAGAGAAAAGAAATGGTGAAAAAAAAGAGGTATGGTAAGATGAAAAAAAAAGTGATGAAAATGCTGAGAATATTGAAAAAAAAACTCAAAAGAAAATGAAAATGCTAAAAAAGTTTAAAACTCACCAAACCCATGCAAGTGTGTATAAAAAGGGGTGAAAAGGGAATGAAAGATTAAAGGGTGAAATAGATGAATGGTGTAGCCAATGTATTTAGTTCCAAGGAAGGGATAGTCACTTATAAAATCTTTGATCTTTATCATGTCCAGACCTAAGCCTACATTACAAGCTATACCAAGTCCTACAGTGATCCTAACTCGACCATCTGATAAACCAAAGCAGAGAAAATAAAGAGAAGCCTATGGTATCTGACACATAATACTTGTAACTTCTTTGTGAGAGTGAGCTCCTTACTTGTTTAGTCCCATGCTATGCTTGACATTTCATATCTTAGTGGGGACTTAATTGTGTGAGAGTACATGGATTATGTTTTCTCTTACCGTTGGTCTGTGTGAAAAACATTGGTTATGACTTGATTGCCTATTGATAGGTAGATGTTATGTCTTGATACCTAGTTATGATGTTTTGAGGTTGCTTGTAATGCATTAGCTGATGTTGTTCCATGAGAAAGGGTCAGTAGAGATTGTATAGAAAGTGCAAGTTTTGTTGGAGTATTGGCTGTAGTATCTTAAGTATATTTTCTAGTTGAGCGTCGTGTTTAGTTTTTTCTTTTCTTTGCCTGAGGACATGCAAAAATCTTAAGTTGAGGGTGTTGACGTGCTGTGGATTTACAGCACCTTTGACGCTCAAAACAAAGAAAATAACATGGACTTAGTTGTATTTATGTGGATATAAGGCACTTTTCCTTTGGTTACATGATAAATTAGTGTTGGAGCTAAAGGATGTAAAAGATAGCATGAAGTGTGCAAAATAGGCTCAAATTGCAGTCCACAATACGAGCCGTAGGAAAATCCTATGAGTTATACTAGTGGCCATGAAAAGTTGCTGAAGACTAATGTTGAAGAGATGAAGTATACGAGTATCAGTACGAGTAGTACCAAGCTTGTACGAGTCGCCGATATGAAGTCATTAAAAGATTTAGAAGATTTGCATAAGAGGCTGACTCCTGCTACGAAAAGAAAGTATGAGCCGTGGAATGAAGCTACGAGTCGTACCATGGCAGTTGTGATGAACTTCAGAAATATTTCAAAGTCTCAGAGTCAAGCCATGGGAGATCAACACGGATCGTAAGATGGAGGTACGAGTCATATCAGGATCCAACACTTAGCCAAAATTCAGCCAATAATGCAATGTATGACAGGATGTTATGGACCATAGGATCTCGCTACGGATCGTAGGTTGACTCGTGACGTGGGCAGAACCAGATATGGAACTTCACCCTATTAGCCTAGGAAAAGGATTCTTGTATCCGTATAAATACGTTTTATGTTTTATTTTTTCAAGAGATTTTGATAAGAGTAGATTTTTATGAGAGACATTATTGGAGACAACATTAGACAATTGAGAGAAAGAGAGAATTGAGTTGATTTGACTTGTGATCAACCTTTTCTTAAATTCTTCTTGTTCTTACTATTTGTTCTTCAAGATTTTGCTGATTAATTAAAGGAAGTGTTTTTCTCATTATACTTGTAAGTATGGATTTATATTTTTAATCATTAATGCAATTCATAACCTTACAACTATGAGAAGCTAAAACCTCCATAGCTAGGGTTGTGGGAACCATGATGGATTAACAAGTTAGGATTGCACAAAGTGATTCTAAAAGCAATACAAACACTTATATTGTATTATCTTCATGCTTAAACGTTTCTTAACGGTGCGCAATGTTAGGACATGCCCGAATTCTTTACTTGCTTAGGTCTAAGTGGTAGAGATTAGGAAAAGAGAATTACAACGGAGCCTTGATCTTGATGATCATTGTATTAACTTGAGTTGTGGTCGCAGGATAGTTAAATCTGGAACTTAGTGATAATCGAGAAGTTTTAAACCGCCATGAGACTTACGGTAATTGAGTATAGTTATTCCATAGGGAATGGTCGTTCGCTGAATGAACCTAAGTTATTATTTCTAAAAGTAAGTATTGGGCGATGATCACTAGTGTAAAACTTAAAGTAGTTATGAACCCATGGGGAACACAAAACCTAGTTATCCTTTATTGATTCAAAACCTGGATTTTTGATAATTGTTTATTATTTATTTTCTTTGGAAGCCTCTAATTTTGAAGTAACTACCTCACAAGTTCATTAACCTCGCTATAATATAGCTCTTCCATATTCCCCGTGGATCGATCCCAACCTCTAGTTGGATTCTTTATTGACAACGTCGCTTCATGCTTCAGCAAGAGGTGTGGTTTGAGCAAATCATCAATGTGGAAGAAGTATCAGACCCAACCTCGCTTGTTCCATTAGATAGTGTGGCGGTGAAATATATACTTAAAAAGTCCCATTTTAGATCCTAGACCGCTGTGTTTGTAAGTTGAGGAACATGGAGGTCGGGCACAAGAAAGGTTTTTTTGGATGAACCAGCCACAAGTTGAGGGAGCCACATGGGAGGCGTGGGCGTACATGATTGCCTGGCACCTCATTTATTCCCTTCTAGTTTAGTTTCTCAACATCAGTATTAAATTCCTCTTCGTTGCTCTATTCAGCTCTCGAAGATCATCACCTATTCATGCTTTAAATATGCATCATATTACATCTAAATCAGTAGAATGCCTATTCAAGTTCGGAATCACTACTCCTTCAAAAATTAGTTTATAGTTTTACTGGAATTGGTGCTCTTACCAAGTTTTCCAACGCTTTTAGACTTCATTCGAGGACGATTGATCCAATGGGGAGATAATATAACACCCGAAAACTTTCCTAGAACAAACTTATACTTAGCATGAAAAACATAAAAGAAGCGTAAATTTTCTTTCGTCTTCAAGACAACTCGTAAAATGAGTTGTCACAAAGCACTAACCAGCTTGGTTGTATGAGTCATTTCCTTGCCCTTCAAGATTTTATTCATGAATAAATGAGAGATGGAACGGGCCTATTATGGGGAATAATGAGTCAGTCCTTGTCAGTTTTACTTTCTTGGTACAAAAAGCGTGGCCCGGACCCCCCTTAAATCCAACGAATAGGACTAACGACTCGTGGGTCGCTCCAATGAGTCATTGTTACCACTGCTAGAACTAACCTTCCGTGGAAGATCGCGGTGATAACGCAGTTACCACAACTCATGGGTCCTACCAACAAGTCATTGGGTCGTCCATTGGTAAGGGTTTCATTTTATTTGCTCCCAACTCATCCAAAGTCTACGATAGGAACCAATGACCCTGTTGGTTCATCCAATGAGATGTCCCCTCCCATTGACAATTTTTAGTGAGCGAAATTTCGTGTCCGTGACCAACGACCGGCCTATAAGTCGTGGTGTTAACCAATGATTCATTGTGTGACCTCGTTGATCCAACCTAGTTTTTCGTACTTTCTCTCAAGGGAATTTTTCCAGCTTTGTAATCCCTAAATTATGACGTTTTAGGCGTGTTTATAATATACTCTAAAGGGTCGGATTGACTTAATCCCTCTCATCTTCTCTAAATTCACGATTTAACACGTAGAAGTCTCCAGCAAGATATCTCAAAGCTAAGATGTGGCTTTCGCTTTTTTCTAATTTCTCCATTTTCTTAAGAATTCTACCCAGTATATGGAATCCAATGAGGGAATTTATCTTCCCTTGTGTCCCAAAACCCTTCTATAATTTCTATCGCCTCTAGCCTTGAAAAATCAAAACTAGTTATCTTCAATAAATTATGAATATTTCTTTTTAGATTCAAGTCCCGATGAATTAATGCAATGTTTTCACTAATTATTAAGCATGCTATTATTCTCCTCATGGAATATTGGTTTAGCCCTAGTTCTATGAATACGCAGAAACTAGGTCTTGAAAAATTTTCTAGATACAAATGTTGCTTAACTCTCGTTAGATCTTTTAATTTCCATGTTATTACCATCATCCGAGTTCATGGGCCAATTTGAATACTAGTTCAGCCAATCGCAATTAGCCTTTTCAACATCTTTAGTAAGTCAACATCACATTTTGACTATAGTCAATTTACAAGGTATCTGGCTACGATCCCTCATATCGCTATCTTGTTGTTCCTTTGGTGGTTATGATGATTTCAGACAAAGTAGCTCCGCCGCCCTTAACACTAGTTTCCAAGTTATCGTGTCCTTTTAGACTCTAACGGAATGGTGATAAGCATCCCCGATTTAGTCCGTAGACATCGCTCGAGCTATCCGCCCAGCGCTACGCTAGGACTTTCAAAGGGGGAGTAGGAATTAGCACCGAGCAGGTCAGTGGTTCAAGATACTGTGTTTCCAAAACTATGTTGCCACCATAGTTTACTAGCCCGAATCCTGCCTCAAACACTCGATGAAACTAGCCATTCCTTTATACCCTGACAAGGTATATTGGGTCCTATTAGTGGGGCATATACATCGAACTTCATGTTACCATGTAGTTACATGTCGGTTATGTTTCTCCATAGGTACCATATCTTTGTCGTTATCGTCACAAGATTCGTTTCGTTCGCTCAATTATTTAGATTTTAGGACACGTGTACACTATCGCTTATGACTGTACTTACACTATAACAGTTATATCATAGTATTTATATGGGTATAGTTGTTCATTTCATGTCATCTTAGCTGAGTTATGTACTTATTATCTCATTTACATCTCACATACTCAATACATTCAAAGTACCGATGCATATTTCCATGCTGTTGTATCATATTATAATACGTACGTTCTTAGTCTCACAAAGACGTAGTTCCCCAGATGATTTTCAAGTACCAATATTGGTGTGTCCTTATTATTTGAGGATAAGGTTTTAGTTCTTTCGCTCTTGTTTTCAAACTTTAGAGTTAGTCAGCTTGTCCCAAAGAAATTGCTAGTTACTAGTTGGCTTTCAAACATAGTAGTTGTTCATTGTTTTTTGTACTATTTGTATAAGTTTTCGCATTGTAATCACACGTTCCTTGGCTTTAGAAATTAATTATTTTCGCTTATATATTCGCTCGCTTATATTTATTTAGTTTACAAGCGTGATGTTAAACAATGGGGTTGCTTGAGTCAAATTATGGCACAAAGTATCATGTCATTTCCTGTGGTTTAGACTCGGGTCGTAACATAATTAGGAATAACTTTTATAAAGCATTTGAAGCCCTGGTCAAAGATCTCGCTTGTCGCTACCGCATAGGGACGAATTCTATCCAAACGCTTAAGATGAACCGAGGCTCTCTTGAACCTCATGTTAGTGAAAAGTCAGATTATCAAGACTCAGCAAGAGGATTAGTAAAAGAACTATAGTGCCGGAAGCTTGACGAGATGGTGTTGTGGAAATCGGGAGGTATGACAGCCATCCGTGAATGTGATTAGAAAACTTATAGCCACACCTGGGAGCAAAGCATGCGCTATCGTGCGCACTCCACCGCATCTGCGTGAAGTATGTGGAGAAGGCCATGCCCCATGTAGGTTATCACTTATCCCCGAATCAATATAAGTTTTATAGGCAAATGCACTGTGGGAGGCAAGTGTTGTGAAGTACGTTTTCAATCAAAGGGGTACCAAAATGTAGAAAATCCTCAAGGGGGAGGGAACCTAAACTTCCAGTTGCCCCAAAATAGTTATCTAAGGCCTCACAACGTGGGCAAAGGAGCAATTTCTCTGAGGAAATGACTTAAGCAAATGGATTGGTGCAATGCACTTCGCACAAGAAATTTCAGACAAAATCCATCCATGAGCTTGAGAGGAAGATGGGAAAATTGACCATAGTAGACCAACAAACTGAAAGGGGCACTTTCGAGTAACACCGACAAGAACTCCCCGAAGAAAATATGACCACAATATCTTGCACAGTGGTAAGGAACTAGGTTAGGTAATCCCCAGAGAAAAGAAGGTTGATGATGAGTAGTTTGAGAAGTCCAAGAGGGAGGTTGGCTAGTAAAGAAACTCTACAACCAAAAAGTAGTAGCTAGACCACCTCCCATTCCCACAGAGATTCAAAAGCGTAAGAAGGATATAGCTTGCAAGAAGTTTTGACTTGTTGAAGCAGTGACGGTTTACATTCCTTTTGTGGAGCTTTTGTAGGAAGTTGCAAAATATTCTCCCGGTAAGTACCGAAGAACATTTTTCGTGGCATACAAGAGGCGGTTAAAAAAATTTGAAACTATGGCCCTATAGAAGAGCGGTGTGTTTGGGTTCGTAATAAAATTCCTAAAAGCTAAAAGGACCCTGGAGTTTACCATTCTTCATAGATTGGAGACAAGGAAGCTGGTTCATCCTTATATGATTTGGGTGGTAGCATTAATTTGAGGCCTATATACCAATTAAAAACTTTAGGTTTTGGTGAACTCATCCTACCACAAAGGACTTTGCGCCTGCGTAATCGATATCCGCCTACCTCGATGAACAATAGAGGACATCTTAATAAAGGTGGGACCTTTCATTTTTCCGGTGGACTTTATAATCCTATATTATGAAGTCGACGCAAGAGTTCCCCTCATTTTGGGAAAGGATTCTTGATCCACCGCCGATTTCATCATACGTAAAGATGGGCAAGATGCCATGAATGTGGATGGTCAAGAAGTAATTTTCAAGTTGTTTAGATAAGTAAGTAGATGCCTCTTCACTATGAGGACTTCAAAATTAAACTAACAAGAGAACCTAGAGGATGTAATCAATTGGTTGAGCAACACAGGCTGCATGAAAGTTCATTGAATTGTTAGTTTGGTCACCATTTCACTAGGATGGATTGACAAATGACCATTGTCGTGTCGCGATAGTAAATCGTGCGCTGCATTAGAGTCAACCCATGAATGTCATTCCACGACTATAACTAAGGCGCTTGGTGGAAGACAACCTATCGTTCTAACATTTTTACATTTTTCTTTGTTTTGTAGAGACAAGCAAAACTTTGGAAGTAGAAAAAGCTGGGAAAATGAGCGAAAAGATTGTCTGGGTGAGATACCTAGCGTGTGGCGCCAAAGTTTTAAACTTTAAAGAAAAATTTTGACAGTGGTGCTATGGGTGGTGCGCCGCCTCAACCCTAGTCCCAAAAAAAAAAAAAATTCTAAATCATTGGTGAGATAGAGGGGTCAGTGGCGCTCAAAGGCCTCTTTTTTGACTCAAAAATTATTTTTTGGTCAAAATGGGTCAATATTGACCCGTAGGACCTTTAAAATTACTAGAAAACCCAAGCCTGACACCTTTATTTAAATTTCCACTCATCCTTTTTCTTCAAAAATTTAAAAACAAAAGGCAAAAATTCTCTCTCCTCCCTTAAAACCCGTAACTCCCTCTCTGCCTTCCTCCATTTGTTACTCCTCTGGGTTTGGTGAAGCTCTTCAACTCAAGAAAGTATCTTTCTTTCTCTTTGTTTAGTTAAAGTTTAAAGTATGCTCGCACAACTTTTCCTCAAGATTAATAACCCAAATCACCATTGTCTCAGGAAAAGTTTAAATTTCATATTGTGGTTTTCATGAGGTTTGAATTGTCTAAATTCTTCCATGATTATGTGTATCCTTGTTGCGTTAAATTATTTTTTATTGAATATCATGATTTGAAGTTATGGGGATGAATGATGGTGAAATGGACCATGAATTTGGTGGACAAATACATTAATTGCAAAGAGAGAAAGTATATGGGTATTTTAAATTCTTGAATGTGAATAAGTCTTGAGTTGTTGAAATTCATGTTTATTCATTATGGATGGTAGTAAATTGTTTTTTGGGTTGTTGAATGAGTTTAATAATGCTACCTCCGTGTATTAATTTCTTGATTAAGACTTGAATGAGAAAGTGAGAGGATGACCAATTGAGACAATCTTGAAAAGGTAAATAAGTGAGAGGAGAGTTGAAGAATCTATGAACTTTGTTGTGAAGTTATGCTGGTGAATGAATTAGTGATGTGAGGTTCGATGATAATGGTGGAAGTCTTGAGTACCCTATTGATAAATTCTCACTAGTATGCTAGAGAATTATGCGGGTTCAATATTGCACCTTTAACACTTAATTAGGTAGCCTTGTTATTCATGAACTAATCTTGTTAGTTCTTGATTTTTCTGATAGGTATCATGGAAACAAAAAGAAGCAAAGGAATGGAGATTGAGGTAATTGGAAAATGCATAAAGAGGCTCCAAAAAGGTACAAAAGGAGCTAGTTCATCGCCAAGAAAGGATGGCCCTACTAAACGATTTGGAGCACAAAAAGTCGTAAAGCCTCATGGGCTTACTTGGTTCAACACACGCACCTGGCCAAGTATGCCCCCGGGAAAACTAGATTGAAGAGGGTTGCCTGGCGCTGAGTTCCCCGCTATTAGTGACAAGGTCCGGTGAGTTAGGTTTAGTCTACATCTTTTCTAATCCAAACAGGTGCAACCTCACCTTGGTAAAGGAGTTCTACGCAAAATGAGACACATCATATGGAGAAAGTAATAAGTCAAGATCGGGTCAAGTGGTGCGATTCACCACTAAAACATTCAATGATTTCCTTCGCACAAAAGCGGTAGACCCATTTGATTATGTCTTTATGTTAGAGAAGCATCCATACCATGGTAATTTCCACACTTTATGGTAAGAGATCAACCATGTTTTGGGAAAGAGACCATCGTGGTGCTCATTGTACACTACTATTCTCCTATATGAATAAGGAGGCAAAGGTGTGGATAAAATTATCCGTGTTAGCCTCTCCTCTCAGGACCCACATCATCGATGTTACTAGAGAGTGGGTTGTTTTGGTGTACATACTAATGAAATGGCTACCACTAATCTGTCTTGTTTTGAGGCAATATGAGGAGAGTAAGGACAGCTTGTAAGTTCAAATATAGTTATGGTAGCTTCTTGACTTAGTTTTGAGAAGCCAAGGCATTGAAGAGGAAGAGTTAGACCTCCTGCTACTCATAGCAGGCCCCTAACCTGAAAGATAATGGATGTTACCAAGGTTAAGAAGCCTAGCTATTCCCTGGGGCCCATCCCTTTTCTAGCCGATCATTAGGCTCGTGATGAAAGCCTGCAAGGTCGTATATTCTAAGTATGTTGGAGTTACAGAAGTAGAGGTGAGAGGACGACTTGCCATGTGCTCGAGGAGAAGGCAGCTCTTGAAGATAGGTACCTACTCAATGCCAAGAGTGCCATGCATGTGTAGAGTGGGGCCTCGCTTCGTGTTGCTTGATGATGATGAGGCCACCGTGGCCGAATGATAGTGTCGGCGATTGATAATGATGATGAGGAGGAGGATGCTACCATGGGCACCATGTAGGTTAATGGCGATGATGACTTAGGATGAGAGGATTAGGATTACAATCCCGATGATGATGCTTAGCAATTCGTGAAGTTTCTTTTACCTCCTACTTTTTTGATATATGATTATGCGTGACCTGGGACAATGCACCGTTTAAGTGTGGCATGGAGAAAACATTTCTATTTGTTCTTTAATTACTATATGTGTAGGTCATAACATAGTTTCATTCTTAGTATTAGTTCTTATGATTTTTTTTTAGGTCTTGGTTTGTAATAGCTAGTATGATGTTGATAACTTGTGATGCCTTGGGATGCCGGGATTGTTATTTTTATTTTAATTTGTAATTACATAATTTAACAATTAATAAATTACAATAATTAAAAATTTTTGAAAATTTTTAAAAATTGGCCTATCTCATCCTAACCTTCATTTTTTCTTGTGGTCTTGGTTTTTCGGTGGGAGTCCTTGAACAGGGTAGTTTTTAATTTTTTTGAGTCATTTGGGTCGTGAGAGCAAGGACCCTTCCGTATAATAGATGGATGAAAACCACCTTAAGGTAATTATTTATCGTAATTTTTTTAAAAATTTAGGATTGATTCATAGATCATTCACTTGTGTGCTTGTTGATATTCTACTTAGCTACTACATGCTAGAAAGTTAGTAAAGTGGTCATCCTGAATGCATAAATAAGTGAGGAACTTACGAGAGACTCATATCTCTTTAATTTGACTCAAAATGATTCTTAGGGCGTAATAATGAAAAATATCATTCAATATGATTGTGTAATTGTGTAGCTGTAAAAAGCCGACTAGATTCTTGTTGCAATGAGAGGTGTGCTAAGTTGCCCCAGGTGTACACATTGTAACATCTAGAAATTTCCTTAGTGTGCATAGGGATAAGGCTAGTTGTTAGGGAGTTAGGTATGATCAAGGCATTTATTTAAAGTGTTTCAAGTTTTTCCATGTTTGTTTTACTGACATTCTACTTGTTAACTCCATTTTGTTTCAAGACTTAATCTTCTTAGCCACGAAAGTAGCTTAACCCATTCTTTGTGAGACCTCAGACTTATTGATCCAAAGTAGTCTTAGAAACTTTGAGACTTGAAAGTAAAGGTTCATCGGCATAATGTTAAGGGAAAAAGAAGAAAGAAAATTGTTGCAAAGAGAAGAAAATGGAAGAAGGGGTGCCCACGTAATTGTGTTGTTTACTTTCTCGCTAGGACAATGAAAGATAGAGTTTTACTACAAAATTCCTATTGTTTCTATAAGAAAAGACTAGCAATCAAGCAATTCTGAAAAGGGCATGAGAATTAAAAAAAAGGAGAGTTAGTGAAGGGTGAGCATCAATGAAAATAAGGGTGACCTAAAAAGTGAAAAATGTCTTAAAAGTTCTTAGGACAGATGTCACCATGAAAGAAATATCATTCCTACCCTTCCCTTTGCCGACGTTACAATCAAGAAAATACCTTGTGATCCAATCCCTGAAACAACCAAGAAGTATAAGTGTATATGAAGGGAAATCTTATGGTATGTGACATATGTGCATTACATCATTTTTGAGCATGAGGGTGCCTTTTTTTATGTTTCATATGTTTGCATTGATAATCTGAGAGAGGAACATCACTAAAAGTGAGGGGCATAAGACGTCTATGTCGGTATACTATTTGTTTCATATTTCATACTTAATCACATTGGCCCTATGGTTTGAAAAGATGAGTCAATTATAGGGCATGGCTTTGAGGTGAAACCCTAAATGTGCTTGATGAGAATTGTTGCATGTTGATGAACCACTTGATTTATGCCCTATGCTAGTTAGTTGAGTGTGAATTTTTGAGATACCAAGTGTGATGGTAAAAGATGAGTTTATGAATCAATCTCAGCACTTCCAAAGCTCGAGGTACTCAAGGAGTTAAGGATTGTTCGAGGACGAAGAATGGTTTAACTGTGGGGTGGTGATGTTAGGCATTCTATGACCAATTACTTTTGTTTTGCCCATCTTTTACCTTGTTTTGAGTTCATAATCCATAAGAAAAAAGTAAATTCATATGTTTGTGTTTTTTATATGCTAAAAAATGATTTGAGGTGTTATGAGTAGGAAACCAAGGGAAAAGGACCCAAGATGAACCAAGGACGAAGATTTGAGAAGTTGAGAAGAAGGTTCGGGGGCTATGGTTGGCGCCCAGTGCCTGACCTTCCACTCCTTGACAAAATTTCATCATTTTTGGTGCTATGGTTTGCATCCCACACTAGCTCCTTAAAATTCAATAGATGATCATTCAACACCTTGGCTAGATGATGGGCATGGAGCCCCAGATCTTCCCAGACTTAGAGAAAATCACCAAAATTATGGTGAGATAGAGGAGGCCACACGCCCGAAGGGTCCAAATGTGCAAGAATTTGACTAACACTCTGTCAAGATGGTGAGAGTGGCACACCAGAGGTGTTAGAAGTGTAGAAAAATTGGCTAACTGTTGGAGAGTAGAGGAGTCATTTGAAGGCTCAACTATAAATACAACCCCTAGATTGCTTGTTACACATCTTTTGATAGTCTTTTGTTCATTTTTACATTACGTAGCTCATATTTGGAGGCTTGTAAGCCTTTTAGAATGAAGAAAAAGTTTTACACTAGGTTTCTTCTCTTCATTACTCTTTATTTCGAATGATGATGATTAAGCATTCGTTTTTCCACTTGTTTATAAGTGGCTAAACTCATATTATAGGGTTATTGCCATGGTGGATGGTTGAAAATTTGAAAGACTGATTTAATCTAGATTCGATTTTTCATTATAGTTGTTTGTATTTACTTCTTTTAATTACTTATTCATGAGACTGATCACATTATAAATAAATCTATTGGCTTTTGATTGAACTTGTGAAAGGGAATCGAAAGGGTTAAAGGTAAATATAGAATAGGAAGTCAAAGACCCTCAAGCCCATTGGTGAGAGGATAGAAGTTGTTGTTAAGGATAGAAATATACCCTTCAACCGTGTTTAGTTGAAATACAAGTAGGCATAATCTTCATGTCATGTTTCTCCTGTGACCATAGGGATATAGGTGTTAGGGTTCATAAAATATTCCTTGCATCCTAGGGATAGTGGCAAGGAATGGGATAGTAACTTGAAACTAGCAATCATAGGAAGAATTTTTCACGTGTAATCACGTCTTGAAAACTAAACCTGAAACTGCACAAGTTCCATTTCCCTAGATTTTCGTCATCATCGAAGTAAAACAAAACATGCAACCGTCTTTTGTTATTTTTATATTTAAATCCTTTAGTAGTATAATTTTCCAAACCATTCCCCATTTCAACTGTTTTGTTAGAATAGCAAAATAATGTAGTAACTTTATAATGATCGAGCTGACAAGTCTTTACCAGTATGATAATCAGGGCTTCTAATTCTATATTACTTGGCGACCATGTGCACTTGGGTGATATTACATTTATACTTGAAAGTGGGAAGATATAAACATGTACTTCATCATGGGTTTACCTCATACGCGCTGATAGCATGATTGAATTTGGGTGGTGGTAGATAGAATAACTAAGGCAACACATTTTCTACCGGTCAAAACCACAGATTCTGTAGAAGACTATGCTAGATTGTACATCCATGAGTTAGTTAAGTTGCATGGAGTCCCATTATCCATTATTTCAGATAGAGGTACTCAGTTCACCTCACTCTTTTGGAAGTCATTTTAGAAAGGACTTGGTACTTAGGTTAAGCTCAGTACAACTTTTCACCCACAGATCAATGGCCAGGCTAAGCAAACTATTCAGACTTTAGAGGATATGTTGAGGGATTATGTGATCAATTTTAAGGGCAGTTGGGATGATCACCTTCCTCTCATCGAGTTTGCACACAATAATAGCTACCACTCCAATATTCAGATGGCCCTTTTCGAGGCATTATATGGTAGGAGGTGCAAATTTCCTATAAGATGGTTTAAGGTTGGTGAAGCTACCTTAATAGGACCTGATTTAGTATACAAGGCCATGCAGAAGGTTCAACATATCAGGGAACGATTGAGAACAACTTAAAGATGATAAAAATCATATGCGGATGTAAGGAAAAGGGAGATAGAGTTCCCTGTGGATGATTGGGTATACATGAATTTCACCTATAAAAGGGGTGATAAGGTTCAAAGAAAGGAATGCTCAATCCCAGATATGTTGGTCCTTATAAAATCCTGAAATGCATTAGCAATATGGCTTATGAGCTAGATTTGTCTGCGGAGTTAGCATTGGTTCACCCATTCTTCCATGTGTCTTTATTGAAGAAATACATTGGTGACCCGACCTCAATAGTGCCTCTAGAAAGCGTTGGTGTAAAGGACAACCTCTCTTATGAAGATGTTTCGATTCAGATCATAGATCGTCAAGTTAATAAGCTGAGGGAGATAGAGATCACTTCAGTAAGGGTCTTATGGAAGAGCCAACTAGTTAAGGGAGCTACATGGAAAGAAGAAGCGTACATGATGGCTAAATACCCTCACCTATTCCCTTGCAGCTCAGTTTCAGCATCAGGTACTAAATTCCTCCTTAGTACTCTATACAGTTCCTTAACCTTTAGCTCTATTCATGTTTTAAGGTGCACTCAAGTAGCATAACTCAGTATATATATCTATCTCAATTTGGAGGCAGTCACTCCTTCAGTAATTAGTTATTAGTTTTTAGTTTGAGATTACAACTCTTTCTCTTGTTTCCAACTTACATAGTCTTCATTCGAGGAGAAATGTTCCTAATGGGGAGATGTTGTAACACCCCAAAAATTCCTAGGACTAGCCTTTAGACATAAACTGCGATCATGCAGAAAACTTGGAAAAAGGCCTCAATACGAGTCACAGTACGACTCATAGGATAGTGATACGAGTCATACCAGGTCTCATAATAGAAGGGTCAGAGAAAATAATATGGATGGCTAGGAGAAACCATGACTTCATGTCATGATTCATACCACCATGGTATGGATCATACTGACCAGTTATGGAGAAGTTCAGAGAAACCGTCAGGAAATTCTGGGAAAATCATGAGCCAAGGTACGATTCATAGTACGCGGGTACGGATAGTACCATCTAGTAGTGATTTGAGTTTCAGAGAAATGTTTAAAATGCTTTGAGAAAAGTATTAGACAAGGTTAGACCTTTAGTAAGATCTCACATATCATGGTAGACATCCATGGAAAACATCAAAGAATGGTTTTGAGCAGGGCCCATAACCACGGACGGCAGTATGAATCGTATGATCTTGGTATGACTTGTAGGTTGATTCATACCATCTGTCGGGCAGAATTTTTAATAAAAGTTTATAGGGGAATTTTTAAAAACCCTAATATCCTAAATCTTGAACTACGTCATATGGGAATATTTAGAAGGGGATTTAGGGGATTAGACAACCCTCTCTCCTTATTCTTTCAAAAACACGTAGAAACTCATGTTCGTAACTCCAGAGGTTCTCTCTTAAGCAAGAGCTAGGGCTTTCAACTCTTCTCATAATGCCAGGATTCATCCCTGAGGTTTATTTCTTCAGGTATGTGGGGTTTCAACAAGGGTTTCCTTTATCCCTTGTGTCCGAAATTATTTTTAGAAAACTTTCTAAATTCTAGCCTGTAGAAGTTTGAAGCTAGAGTTTTCAGTTAGTTAAGAAATTCTTAAAACCTTGTTATTTCTCTAAATTTACATGATCATTTGAAATTCATTTCTTAGTTTTATTCATATAGATTGCTTTGTTAACCCTAATCAGACCGGAGGATTAAAATAGAGAAAATAGAAAATCTATACTAGGTCACAGAATGATTCATCGTGTGACTTAAGTGACCTGACAGGTCATTGTGTGACCCATTAAGTGGGAAGTGTTGGTGAAAAATTGAGTTTCAAAGAGTCATAAAAACTAGTTAGGTGGCCCATTGAGTGTAGTGATGAATTATTAAGTGGAGACGTCAAGAAAAGATCAACATAATTGGAAAACTTGGCTAGTGACAACGGATTAGGTGACAATCTGTCAAGTGTCCTAATGATACATCATGTCAATCTCTAGGACTGCTAGAGATATTTTTCTAGTCGGGTTTTTAATAGTGTTTTTGTAATTCCTAAGTTCTTAACTCCTGAACTAAATTGTTTTGAGCCCCCTAAAGGGTGTCCTTAAGAGTTTTAATCGTTTCAAACCCTCATTCTACTCCTAACACCCCTAAGTGAAGATCAAATCCCCTCAAGAGGAGCTAGGGTTTCATCATCTCCTTCATCTCAATTCCCTTTGGGTCTCCAATCAAGTTGAGGATTCTTCAAGCCCAGATACGTAGGGTTATGAATAGGGGAAATTGATCTATCCTCATGCCCTATTCAAGATAGATTACATGATCTCTACTTCTCAAATTCTAAAATTTGAAATTCAAGCGTTTAACCCAAATCAATGCAATTATCCATGATATATCTATGGGTTAAATTTTCTCATGTTCTAATTAATGAATTATAGTTGTTAGGGTAGATTTTACTCTCAAATTTCTTACTAATTCATGGTTTCATGTTTATGGCAATTTTGGCCTATTATTCATGATTTATTAATTTCAAGCTTATGAGCCCATTATATCAAGTATAACGAATTATCAAAGTATGGATGAATGTTTACAAATGTTTAAACTTATGATTTTATAATTTTGAATAATGAAGGCTTATTCAAGTATATATAGATTTCATGAAAAATTAATTTTATGTATCAAGGCCAAGTGTGGCACCATTTCCATGGCTAGTTTGCATAATTCAAGTATGATTATGATTTCATGATTTTAAACTAGACCATACAAGATCAAGTATGTTTTCATAATGATTATTATGAGCCATGTGCATGTTTTGGAGAAGTGTCTAGCACCGAGTAGGCTAGAGGTTCAAGCACACTCAGAACCTCATAACTACATGCCATCGTAGGTATATATGTATTCATGTATGGGGCCTCGCCAGAGTGTTCCCCCAGCCCGACGAGGCTCATGAGTGATATCACACCTTTATCTTTCTTTGCCCTGGCAAGTCTTAGGACGGCTCTGCCTACTTGAGCAAGATAGTTGGGGCATCACGTAAGCTCCATCATAATGGTGTTAGTTATGATGAAGGCTTCTATTATTACTCATGTTCATGTTTATGATATAATATTTTATAGCTTATTTGACCCATTGATCAATTTATGAGTTTTCACTTATAATTTCAAGTGTGGTATGCTATATAATCTTTATATCTAAACCTTGCGTCATTATGTTCATCTTATGACGAATATCTCATGATTATGTTTACTCTAGGAACATGGATTTAGCATGTTGTCCTTACTTTCATGTTCTATCTTGTTTACATTCATGATTTCAGACTATCATTTTACTAGCATGTTCTACTTTCTCTACATACTTAGTACATTCAAAGTACTAACCGCATACTCTATGCTATATCATCACATGATATAGGTTTGAGTGACCAGTCTCGATCCCGACGTTAGCTCACTCCCGCTTCAGTCCAATACGATCCCAGTTTTGGTGAGTCCTCATGATTAGAGAACGTCAGTTTTGGTTCATGTCTCTTTTGCTTATGTCTTTTAGTTTCATACTCAGTAAGCTAGTTGGGGGTGTTGTCCCATCAGCTTACGTTTGTTTAGAGGCTCTTCAAACAACTATGTATAGACAGTTTTGCATTGTTGACTCGTGTTTACACTTATGTTCTTATGTTATGCAGACTTCCACGCATGTTGGGTTCTAGTTTATTTTAGCTTCAAATGTTCTCTCTTATTCATGCTATGTATGTATCATCGGTTTGCTTAGAGCCATTCATGGTTCTAGGTCCCGTGTCATGGTCTGGGGCCCATGCTTTGGTCATGAAAAATGTATCAAAGCAAAGGTTTAGGCGTGTACTAAGGTGTCTGAAAGCTGCATTAAGTAGTGTCTTTTTCATGGGTGTGAAGCATTCCATAGTTATGGGGAAGAGGCTACAAAACATCTTAGGAAACATCCCTTCGTCCAAGATCTATGTTGTTAGATGAAGTACCTCCCTCTACTCCTCAAAAAATTGCTACACGTGTTCGCAGAAATATGCGTCCTCGCCAAGTCTATGGAAGAAGAAATAGCAATGGCAACAAAAATGGAGATGGGCATGAAATGCCACATGTATGAGTGCCGACAGGCTTAGTGAGAATATGAATTCCTCGAGATAAATATTTGTTCTTGTCTTGCCCAAATATGAAACACTAAGGAATTAAAGATGCCCGAGAAGAATTGGCCTCGGATGTCGAATGACAGCAGGTCAGTTGAAGAGTCGCGCATGCAGACGCATGTTGGCAGGGAGCCGCACACGCTGTCTCACAGGGCCACGCGACGCGCAGCTGGATTGGTGCAAGGGCCGCCGTTTCGCGCCTCTAACCCGGCCCAAGGAGAGGTGCGCCATGGACCTCCCTCAACCGCCCCCTATATATATATGTTTTAAGTGAGATATTAATTCATTCAAACATTTCCCTGATTGAGATCTTGGCCAAGGGAAATCTTTACATGAGGTTTTCTTAATTTAAAGGCCAAATTACGCTCTCAAACCTCATCTAATTGCAAATTCTTCTTGGGTAATGATTCATAGGCCTGCGAAGAACATATCTACTGAGTTGAATATTTGAAATTGCCCCTGTTTGACGGGGTCCTTACGAGTGGAAGTCATAGAAATCACTCCTAATTAAGTCCTAAACGTCTAAAAGTGATAAGTTGTTGGCCTCTTTCTTGAGTTAAGAACAACCTTACTCTCTCGGCATGAGAGCTACAATTTTGAGAGATTACGAGTTCTTGATTGAAGCAGGATTGATTTAGCAAAATTAGGCTATTGAGGTATGTTAAGGCTAATCTCTTTTGGCAAGTATTCTCGTTGTATAGTGGATATGACTTGTACCTTTGTAGTAGCTTATGATTATACATGTTATGGTTAGCTACTACAAAACGAATTGAGGTCATAACATAGTATCCCTTGTCGGGAAGAGTATATTCAGTCTGACTATCGCTAGAAGCGGCATAGACATCTCCCAATTCACTTATTTACTATCTATAGGGGCTAATCACATCTTGCAATCGTACCAAGGCCTTAGAGTCTTGTACTTAGCTATTGAGTATACTTTGTGGGCAGGGAAGCATAGGGTGCAGCTTGGCGATATAACTTTCTGTTTGACACCTATATATACCGTGAACCTTGCCTATAGGTCATTAGCGTATCATAATGCCTACAGGATTAGAATCATGATAGAGTGGCATTATCTTCGAGTATGTAGCATTAGGGTTGCTAAATGAATGGGGTGGTAGCTTACTAGGTGAATTACCTATTTCTAGTGACCGTATGGCCTCACACAACTTACAACTTGCCGTATAGGTCACCTAGGAAACCACCCTAGCTTTTGTAATTTGATAGAGCATGTGATACCCTAAGTAAGGACCTTATTCTCGATCTCCCCAACATTCTTCAGGGCACCAGGAACCTCATAAGGTAACAAATATGCCAACACTGCTCTCAATTCTTCCTATACCCTCATATTGGGATATCAAGAGTATAGTATATATGTTGGCCTACTTAGTAACTACCTAGTATTGGACAAGGGATGCAACTAATGTTGGATTACTTGAAAGGTATGGAAGGTTGTGAAATTGTGAGATTCCTACTTCCATCCCTTTAGAGCTCAGCGAGTTTCATAGCTTAGCCCCACTACAGAATGATATGGTTATTTCCCACCTCCTAGCCTTTTTTCGATATAGAAGAGAGTGTAATTGTTGACGATATGTTATTTAGAGAAAATAGAAAAGTAAGGCTAGACCTGTTAATTCCTGGGGGTGTTATGAAAGTGGTCAAGAAATCTAGTACTTAAATAGGTCACCTAGGCCTTCACTAAGGTAAAGTCAGGATAGCAGGTAAGATTTCTAGGAGTAGCCAAGTACATGTGAGGGTCCATAAGAAATAGAGTCCCAACAATAGCAAAGCTCACATTTGAAATAAACTATTCCCACTACAGTGTGTTGAGGGCAGTAGGGAATACCCGGAGAATAATGGCTATGGTCCCCAGTTTGTTATGTTAAAGGACAGAGAAGTTATATGATAGGAGCCAGACCAAGTGCGGGTCAGGACGATATAGGTTAGTAGACTTTGATAGTAGTATCCTTGCTAGTAGATACATAGGGCATGAACCCTAGACTTCAGCCTATAGAAGTAAGGGCAAGACATGAGCATCTAGCTCTAGAAGAGATCAGAACCACACCTAGGCTATATGTAATGACCCTGGCCCAACACTGTGAAGTATTGTCCGCTCTTGGGCCGAAGCCCATCACGAATTTGTCCCTTTGGGTTTTTAACCCAAAAGGGACAAATCCGTGATTGGCTTCGGCCCAAGAGCGGACAATACTTTGCAGTGCTGGGCCAAGGTCATTACAGGTGGTATCAGAGCCGACTCTCGACTAGTACGGTGGTGGGGAAAAACTCAGCGAGGACGCTGAGTCCATACGGAGGGTGAGTGCAGGGATGACGATATGTAACACCTGGCTCACTTAGGAAAATCCCACGTTGGAAAAGAGAGGGAGAGTCCTGGCCTATTTAGTAAAGAACTGGACATAATACTGTGAGGCACCTTTTTGGTTGAAAACCCAAGGGGACAAAATCGTACTGGGCTGCGGCTTAAAAGCGAACAATACTTCACAGTGTTGGTCCAGGGTCATTACACTATATCGAGCTGATAGAACTTGGAATCACCGCTAAATGTCAATATATGAGCATCAGGTTGACATGTAGAAGGTAGAGGGAGCCGATAAGAATTATCCCACACATGATTTAAAGTTAATTACAGTTGTTCATGCTTTGGAGATATGCAAGTATTACTTATATGGTTTACATGTAGACATCTATACTAATTACAAGAGCCTCTAGTATATCTTAAGTGAAAAGAGATGAACATGCAATGATGTTGTTGGTTTGAGTTGCTAAAGGACTACGACGCAAAATATCTTGTATCATCCAAGAAAGGTTTACATTGTAGTCAATGCCCTTAGTCGCAGATCTATGGAAACTTATCATACTTGGGGCCAGAAAAAGAGAACCGGCTCGAGAGCTGAAGCAGCTGGCCAGTTTAGGAGTCCAACAGAAGGACTCAGATGGTAGTGAGGTGGTGACCTAGAATACTGTAGTATCATCTCTAGTTGTGGAGGCGAAGGAGCGACTGTATTAAGACTCTAGCCTAGTATAGTCCAGAGGAAATGCTTAGTAGGAAGAGTTATTGGCTTTTGAAATAATAGGAGATGAAGTCTTGAAATACAGGGGATTACTCTATGCTCCAAGTATGGTATAACAGAAGGCATGAGGAAGATATAGTTGAGTTAGTAGCGCGGTGTCCCAATTTCCAGCAAAAAGCTGAACATCAAAAACCTGGTGGGCTAACTCAGGAGATAGTCGTGCCTATGTGGACATGGGAAGCAATCAATATGAATTTTGTTATAGTCTTATCATGTACCAGACATAAATTTGGCTCTACTTGGATCATTGTTGATAGGCTGATGAAATTAGCCCATTTCTTGTCAGTCAGGACTACGTTATCAGTTGAAGATTCTGCTGAGTTATGCATTAAAGAGATAGTCTGACTGCATGGTGTCCTAGTATCTATTATCTCTGATAGAGGGGCATAATTATCATATAGACTCTAGAAGTCGTGTTAGAAAGAATTGGGGACGCAAATTAACTTGAGTACAACTTCTCATCCCCAAATAGATGGCCAAGATGAGTGCACATTTTATGCACTCGAAGATATGTTATAGGTGTGTGTGCTAGACTTTAAGGTAATTTAAATGAGCACCTATCTTTTTTTGAGCTTGCATGTTAAAAATAGTTTCTATTTTACCATCCAGATGGTTCCTTATGAGGCTTTATATGGGCGAAAATGCAGGACGCCCATAGGATGGTTTGAAATAGGTGAGTCAGGGTTGATCGGACCTGACATGATACACCAATTAGAAGGGAAAGTTAAACTCATCCAAGAGTGTTTACTAATATCCCAAAGTCGCCAAAAGTCCTATTTCGATGTAAGGCATAGGGATTTAGGGTTTTCTTGAAATTTTTTCCAATGAAGGGTGTTATGAGATTTTGAAAGAAGGGCAAGCTTAACCCTAGATTCATTTGGGGCTATATCGAATCTCCGAAAGATAGGCCAAGTAGCCTATGAGTTAGAATTTCCCTTGGGTCTAGAATCTATTCATCAGTCTTTCATGTATTCATGTTACGCAAGTACGTAGGAGACCCTTCTTGGGTTGTCTCAGTCGAGGATGTTCTGGTCACAGAAGAGCTATTCTATGAGGAGACGCCCATAGCTATATTAGATTAGCAGGTTCGCAGGCTAAGGATCAAAGATATAGCCTCTGTTAAAGTTTTATGAATGAACAGAAATGTAAAAGATGATGACTTAGGAAGTTGAGGACAACATGAGATCTAGATATCCTCGCTTTTTCCAAACCCTACGATGATAGTATGTAGACTAAGATAAGTTATAATTGAGATAAGATAGTTCTTAGGTAATGTTTTGTTTCTTTTGTTACAATTGTTGTCAGTTGATCCCTTATTTGTTGTAAAGATATGTGTTTAGTTGTTTGTAGCGTCTGGTGAGATGCCTATGTTGTACTTTTCTGTGTTTGCAGGTTTTCGGATAGTCCATATTACGGGGAGACTCAATTGAAATTTTCAGGAGAAGCCTAATAACTTAGTCCCTTGAGATTAAATACAATTTGAGGATGAATGTCCCTAGGGGGAAGGATGAAATGCCCCGTGAATGAGTTCCAACAGGCTTAGTGAGAGTATAAATTCCTCGGGCAAAATTTTTATTCTTATCTTTCCCAAAAGTGAAATAGTAAGAATTTAAAGTTTCCCAAGAAGAATTGGCCTCAGATGTCGAACGACAGCAGGTGGTTGAGGAGCCATGCGTGCAGACGCATGTCGGTAGGGAGCCACATGCGCGCTAGCACACAAGGCTACACGGCATGCAGGAAGCCCAGCGCATGGAGCTGCATGGCATGCAGGTGGGTTAGCGCAAGGGCCGGCATGTCACGCCTCTATCCCGACGCAAGGATAGGCGCGTTGTGGACCTCCCTCTACCACCCTTTATATATATATNTGTTTTAAGTGAGATATTAATTCATTCACACATTTCCCCAATTGAGAGCTCAGCCTTGGGAGATCCTTGCATGAGGTTTTCTTTATTTAAAAGCCAAATTATTCTATCAAACCTTGTCTAATTGAAAATTCATCTTGGGTAATGATTCTTGGGCCTGCGAAGAGCATATCTACGGAGTTTAATCTTTGAAATTGGCCCGTTTTGATGGGGTCCCACCGAGTAGAAGTCATATAAATCACTCCTAATTATGTCCTAAACGTCTACAAGTGATAATTTGCTGGCCGCTTTCTTGAAATAAGAACACCCTTACTCCCTCGGCGTGAGATATACGATTTGGAGGGATTACGAGTTCTTGATCAAATTAGGATTGATTTAGCAGAATTCATCTATTGAGATATGTTAAGGATAATCTTTTTTGGCAAGTATTCTCACCGTATAGTTGATACAATTTGTACCTTTGTAGTAGCTTATGATTATACATGTTGTTGTTAGCTTCTACGAGATGAATTGAGGTCATAATATAGTATTGCTTGTTGGGAAGGGAAGAGTATATTCAGTTTGACTATTGCTAGAAGCGTTATAAAGATTTCCCTGTTCATTTATTTACTATCTAGAGGGGTTAATGACGTCTTGCTCCCGTACCAAGGCCTTAGAAGCTTGTAGTTAGTTGTTGAGTGTACTTTGTTGGATTGGGCAGCATAAGATACAGCTTGGCGATATAACTTTCTATTTGATGCCTATATTTACCGTGAAGCTCGCCTATAGGTCATTGGTGTATCTTAACACCTACAGGATTAGAATCGTGATAGAGTGGCCTTACCTTCGAGTTAGTGGAACTAGGGTTGCCTAATGAATGGGGTGGTAGCTTGCTAGGTGAATTACCTATTACTAGTGACTACATGGCCTCACACGACTTACACCTTGCTGTATAGGTCGCCTAGGAAACAACCCTAGGTTTTGTAATTGGATAGATCATATGATACCCCAACTAGGGACCTTTTCAGCGGTTAGACGTGGGGCCAATGCCTTTGGCTACTCACAGATGCCCACGTATAGGTTGCCTAGACAGGCTAAAGTCCAGATACACCTGCCTATGGGGCTACAAATTTCTCATAAGAGCTATATGTTTTCTGGACAGTCCAGGTTGACGCCTAGGGGACTAGAACCTTAGTATCACAACATTACCTTTAGGTTAATAATTGTAAAGGCTGCTTGTAGGATATTGTGGTTAACTGCTTAGAATCATATCTAGTTAGTAGCAGCCCTGTAGTCGTTCTAGGCGAGGGAACCATATATATGGTCGCCTATGACCTTGTTGTTCGCTTATGAACTACCATTGCACTAGTATGACCTTTAGATTATCTCCTAGTTCACCTCGGACCTCGCCCTTTTCTTTTTAAGTAAACTGATTTTATAATTGCTGCCATGAACATCTGACCAGCTGTGGGCACATGGAATGTGCCTGTTAGCGGCTACATAGAATGTTTTATGGGTGAGTAGCAGTTGTGTTAGAGTTGAGGGGCTAATTATGCTTACTGAACAACGTGTATTATATAATTTAGGCATGTCAGATGTTGTACAAGCATCTCAAGGAGTGAGATATAATCATAAAGTGCTTACGGGGTTATATTATGCCCACAGAGCAATATGAAGTTGCGAGCGACTATACTGAGGCCTGCAATGCCATTTGAAGTCTGGTACCCTTACCAACTTCCCCTTGGTCTGAGTTGGCATCACCTACCCTCAATAGTGCCTTGCATGCTCAAGATGCAGTTACAGGAGCCTAGAAGGTTCATATATAGTTACAGGAGCCCAGATGGCTCAGACACAGTCGCAGGAGCCCAGAAGGCTCGATCACGGTTCTAGAGATTAGTTATACCTTAGTTACAGTTTGCCTACGAGTATGTAGTGATATATATAGGAGGAGTATATAGATTGCTTGCACTTGCCAGCTTATGGATGCCCAAGTATGTTATTTTTGTGTTGCTTATACCTTCTAGGTTTATGGGGCCAAGTTAGGTTCTTGTGTGTATACTTTCTTTCTAGACACAAATTATGATTGTGAAATCATTCAGGTTAACTTATGGCCCTTATTATTAATTACTTCCAGTTCCGTATCAACTTTTATTCAGTTATCATTTTTATTCCTTCCATATTTGGTGCACATTACACTGATGCCCACGCATGGGGTGCTGATTACTTTCCGGTGGGATCAGACAGACAAGTTTCGAGACGTACTTAGTAAATGTTCAAAGTCCACGGATTAGCCAACTCCTTTCCTACGGAGTTGCCAGATATTCGAGGTTTGCTTGTCTTTTGTTGTATAATTTTTGGATAGGCCGAGGCCTTGTCCTAACCAATATCTCTCTCTTAGAGGCTTGCAGACCACAATTCATAGTTAGTTGTGGATTGTGGCCATGTGGGCCCTATAGTGTCATCATATGTGTGTTGGCCATTGTCACGACGCAAACATAGGCCCGAGTCGAGACATGGGACAAGGAGCCCCGAGAGACTCCAAGTCGACCCATGAAATGAACATACATCTAATTCAATCAAATAAAGTGGAATACTCGACGTAATAACATAGCAGAAGCATAATCATGATATAACATAGGAACTAAAATGCACTTCATACGTAACAGTTGAATACTACACATAGTCTGAAAGCCTCTAACATATCTGATGGGTTGATAGGAAAACACCCCAACTAACCCGAAAAGTATGGAAAATTAAACATAAAGGATAACCGATATCAACTTGTCCTTGGGAGATAAGGGATCACTAATGAAATGGACGCTAACTCTGGGAACGAGCTAATGACGATGTTGGGTCTGAATATCGGAGCCTGTATCATAAAATGATACAGCATAAAGTATGCGGTCAGTACATGAAATGTACCGAGTATGCAAGGTAAGTAAAACAGAAAATTGAAATACATAAAAGTTTATAAGAGTAGGACAACATGATCATAACATAAATATCATAATGTAACATAAGGCTCAAGGTTCCAAAACATTCGTAAATCATTCATAATCATACTCTCAAGAGAAAAGTTTTATTAAATATGAATTGAGCCGAAGTATATAATCATAATCATACATAAATCATGAGGAACAGTGGAATATTCTTATAACTGACATACCCCATATGAGCACCCATGGAGCCTGACCTGTAAAACCCTAGTCAGGAGAGTGTTCGTACCTTGCCAAGGGTAGAACCATGAAAGGCGTGATATCACTCATGAAAGGCCCATTTGGGGAAAAAGGGGATAGTATCAAGGGTGGTCCTATCATGACCTATAGTGGCACGTAGTTCTGAGATTCTGGGCAAAACCTGAGCCTCGAACCTACTCGGTGATAAATACTACTCCCAAAACATATATAGTGCTCATAGGATAATATACATGAGATTTATAGGGTAGTTAAATCATGATAATCATAAGCATGCTTGTAAATATGTGAACTAGCCATGAGGATAAGGCCCGCGAGTCGGCCAAGATCATAAATCGTAACTCATAAGGTTCAAGCATACTTGTAAAACATGTATATATTTCGTACTTAGATATTCATGATTGGCATTTGAGTAAATAATATCGTGAATCATAAATTATGATGGGCTAAAGAGCATCAAAAATCAAGGTAAAATCATTACTCGATTTATGATAGAACCTTCATGATTGGGCATAATTTAATAGAAATTTAAATCAATAAATCTATAATAAAATTAGTTGTAAAATATTCCCTTGATTCCTAAAATATGACGTAAAATATGAGAGGTAGTAACCCATAGATATATCATTAGGATTTGACAAGATTTAGGATAAAACCCCATAAGATTTTCAAATAAAATTTTATGAATTATGAGAGACTGGGCATGGGTGTGAATGAATTCACCCACTCATAACCTTACATACCTGAGAGATTTGGGTTCCATCACTCATGAAAAATCTTAGGGTTTTATGCTTGATCACCTGCTACACTCTTGAATTTTTAATGCATGGGTTTGGAATAGTTTAGGATGACATAACCTATCTTAACACACCCTGAAATTAGCTTAAAACGACGTAGTATAGGACCCTAGGCCTTAGGAATGATGATACTACCCTTAATAAATTCGCAGTTAAAAACTGACTGCTTTCCCCAACGAGGGGCTGGACAAGTCATCATCCAAGGTCACGAGTCGTGCCATCAGTCGTCGTGTGTGCTGTCCATTTTCCTCCAAGGGTCCCCACGAGGGACCTAACGGATCATGGTTGGTGACCAAGACTCATGGTCACCTCTTGTATTCTCCAATGCCAAAAATCATTATCCCTTGTCCAACCTAGACCACGACATCCCAATGAATTGTGGTATCTGACAATGACTCATGGGGTCCAACCGTAGGGTACACTTCCACTTAAACTTCTCCTCTCAATCTCCCTTGGAAACGACTGAGTCAACGAGTCATGGAGTCTGACCACAACTCGTGGTAATGCTCGTGGTGTCTTCAAAACACAAGTTTTAGAACTTAAGCAAACACTTCACCACGAGTCACCTACTGTCTCGTGGTCACCCCTCACGGGTCACAGAACAACTCGTTCTATGACTTAGTGCAGACTTTTCAGTTTTATCTGTTTCAACTTCCAGGTATGATCTTAGGTCTACCGGAGCATTACAATATCTCCTCCTCTAGAACATTCGTCCTCAAATGTTGAAAAGCATACAAAAGGGTAGAGAAATGCAATTATCATATTCAAATACTAATCATATAAGCTGAAAACTGACGGAATGACTACCTCCAAATTGAACTACATAGTTGAACTGAATTCACGAATCATACATACATACTTTGACATAAAAGAAACGTGGGCACATGAACTGAACATGAAAACTAAATAGAGTGCTAAGGAAAAAAACTGATACCTCAGACTGAAATTGAGCCGGAAGGGAATAGATGCGGGTATCTAGACATCATATCCACTTCGGCTCCCCATGTAGCTCCCTCAACATGCTGATTCCTCCACAACACCTTGACTGAAGCTACCTCCTTGTTCCTTAGCCTCCGAACCTGGCGATCCAATATCTCCACCAGAAAATCCTCACAGCTTAGGCTATATCTCACACCCACACTCTCCACCGGAACCACTAAAGTTGGATCACCTAAACACCTCTTAAAGAGAAATACATGAAAAACAGGATGCACAAAAGCTAATTCTGAGGGAAACTCCATTTCATATGCCACCTTGCCAACCCGTTTCACAACCCTGTAGGGGCCAACATAACGAGGGATGAGTTTTCCTTTCTTTCCAAACCTCATCACTCCTTTAAAGGGAGACACCTTCAGGAACACCCAATCACCCACTTCGAACTCTATCTCTCTTCTTCTCACATCAACATAGGACTTTTGGAGACTTTGAGCTATTTCCAACCTTTCATGTATTAGTCAAACCTATCCATAGCCTCATGGACTTAATTTGGTCTTATTATCGCAGCTTCCCCAACTTCTGTCATGCCCCATAACTGCGGGGAGGGCGTGACTGGCTCCCGATACCTGACTGACTAGGAAGCCGACTACATGACATCTATAACTGTAACACTTAGGCCGTCTAGGACACCTGTCACAATAAACTGGAGAAAAAACTGGACCCATAATGTCTCAAATATACAGGGTAAACAACTTAAATGCAAACAAGGCTATAAGTATGCTAAACTAAACAACAAAAAGCAGACAAGGCCAAAACTAAATACAATTGTACACACTAAGTCCACAAAGCCTCTAAAGAGTAAACAGACTTGTGGTCGGAACAGGGCTCTGGCCTACCCATAACTGCATCTCAAAACACTAACTGAAACAAAACCAGTCTTAGCTCCAGAAAGAAAGGAGCATACAAACACATCCACTAATCTCACAAACTGCTACTGCAACTGGCAATCCCGACCTCACCTGCACCTGCGGCACGAACGCAGGTCCCGAGGCGAAGGGACGTCAGTACGAATGAAATGTACTGGTATGTAAGGCAAAAAACTGTAAACATGTAAGATAGAAATGATAACTGAGCCAGAAATAACGAATAGTAAAAACCTGGAATCTTGGAAACTGAAACCTGACAATAAGTCAATACTGAAGTGAAAATGCAACCAAGTAATGCACAAGAAAAACTATAACTGTAATGCCAGCAACCATCCAATCGTAAATCCATATATAAAATTCTTCCAGCCAGTGTACCATATCAGGGAAAAATAAAAATATCTTCAGCCGATGTATCACACCGGAGTAAAATAAAAATATCTCCAGCCGATGTACCACACCGAGGTAAAATAAAAACATCTCCAGCTGATGTACCACACCGGGGTAAAATAAAAATATCTCCAGCCAATTTACCACATCGGGGTAAAATAAAAATAATTCTCAATCGTAATCATAAATAGGGCCTATATGGCTTATATTGAGTCAATTTAACACGTATGGCATATAAATGAAAAATATTAAATCTGTGGCCGGAATAGGCCTCTTTCGTAATCCATAAATGCAAGTGAGCACCAATATCATGTAAAGCTAAAAAAATATGCATATATATCACGTAAAGCTATCAAATTATACATGAACATGTCGACTCGTACTAAGACTCGTATATTGCATCTCTTCAACATTAGCCTTCTGCAACTTTTCACGGCCACCAGTATAACTCATAGGACCTTCCTACGACTCATATTGTGCACTGCAATTTGAGCCTATTTTGCACACTTCAGGCTATCTTTTACATCTTTTAGCTCAAACGCCAATTTATCTTATCACCAAAGGAAAAGTGCCTTATATACACATAAATACACCTAAGTCCATGTTATTTTCTTAGTTTTGAGCGTCTAAAGTGATGTAAATCCACAACACATCATCCCATCAACTCATCATGTTTATAGGCTTTTCAGACAAAAGGATGTAGTCAGCTTCAGATTGTGTATTATGATGTTTTATTTATTTTATACTTCTACTAAGATTATCATGTTTATTCTTCAATCTTATTAGTTGAGTTAGATATATTTTCATTCCATGGGTCAACTTGGAGTCTTTCGGGGCTCCTTGTCCTGTTTTATAATCCGAGCCTCTGTTCGGGTCGTGACAATGAATGATGAGACTAGAGAGGTCAATGTACTTAATGAGCATTGTAGTTTTGCACTCCTTAAGTGCCAAAATCTTACATTCCATTAACGAATTTGAGCATGCAAGATCTTAATTCAAGAACCATCTCTGGAGCATACCTTGACAACCGAGTGAACTCCAACACATACTCTTCTACCGTTCTGTTATCCTTCCTCAGATTCATGAATTTAGCGACCTTGGCCTCCTTCAATTTCGGAGGAAAAAATCTATCTAGAAATGTCCTAGAGAACTCAACCCACTCTATTGTTTCTGCTTCAGCTGGCCTCCCTTCCTTCCACTGGTTGTAGCAAATCTGAGCCATCCCTTTCAACTGATAGGCAGCCAGATCAATACTCTCTACGGAACTAACACCCATTATCCGGGTGATCTTCTGCACCTCATCCACAAACTCCTGTGGGTCCTCTCCTACCTTGGATCCATAAAAAGTTGGAGGGTTTATTCGGGTGAAGTCTCGAACCCTAGAAGCTTCTGTAGACCTATTTACATTCATTGAAACCGCCTGCTAGTTCACTTGGTTTGTCACAATCTGAGCCAACAGTTGAATCACTACTCGAAATTCTGTCGGGGACACATGATCGTCTTGAGGCTGCTGGGACTAGTGGGTTAGTTAATTGGCATTTCCAACCCTCCTTCCATTTCCTCATTTTGGAGGAACATTTTCACTGAAACGAATAGAGCACGAGTTACGAGGATATTTTTGGGATTCAAATTCAACACATGATAAGGAGTATGAACAAATAGGAGCTTTCCTAACAACTCCTTGTTGCCTCCCCCTCATAAGTGTAGCGCGCTTCACACCTATGAAAAGGACTCTACTTGATGCGACTTTCAAACATCCTAGGATAATCTAAACCTAGTGCTCTGATACCAAGTTTTTCACTACCCGAGTCTGCACCCTGGACACAACATGGTATTTGGTGCCCTGAGTGACCCCAAGCTAACACATGGTCTAACATCACACTAGTAAACTAAGTAGACATAAGCGGAAGCTGTATAAAATAGTTATCCAAGTAACACTAAAATGAATATTGAACAACTGCGTCTAAAAGCCATCTACTAACTGGCGAGTTTCTAGGACAAACCCCCAGCTAATCTAAAGTCTGACTGCATAAAGAACTTCCTGAAAAGAAAAAATCATCCTCAGAATTTTAAGGACTCACCAATAGGGCTTCTACTGAAATCATTGTGAGGAACTACTAACAATGCTAAAGCTGAGAGTCTGCACCTGTATCATAATACGATATAACATAGAAAGTATGCGTCAGTATTTTGAATCCACTGAGTAAGTGAGAAATACATGAAGCATGAAAATAAGCAACTAAACTGGAATAACATGAAATGACCAACTAATACTAAGCACTGATAGAAGCTGAGTTATAACTGTGAGAAGGTCAATACAGACCCTGACTGATGGTCATAAACATGTCCTGAAACCGAGTGACTGGACTGAGATAAAAAGAACTATACTAACAAGTGGGAGAGTCTATAACCAATATATAACCATGTGAGCTAGACGTGGAGTCCAATGTATACACCTCATCAGAGAAAGCCTGTCACGCCCCACCTTGGGAGGCGTAACTGGTGCCTCATGCCACACTGGACTCTGAGTTGACCTAGTTGAACATCTACATTTCTAGTGTATTCCAGCAGCACTTAAAAAAGAAAACAACCAGTTATATCTCGGCTATAAATACAGCCCTGGGCTGACATGGCCACTATACAATACCTACAGTAAATCAGCTAACCTAACAGCAACTATAATATCATCCAATACAGGCCAAAAAGACCACCATTCTCCTAAAAGATAACATAAGTAGGCCCCACATGGCCAAAAACACATATCATAACACATATAGTCCCTACACGACCAATAGCGCATAACTAACCAACCACCATAGTCTACAACCTTCTAAGAGTGAAATATTGGTCGAGATAGGGCCCCGGCCTACCCAAAAACTATCTAACGAAATACAGGCAAACCTCTACTATCTGACAACTCCAAAGGAAAGGAGCTAACCATTCTTATGAATCTGAATAGCTGCTACGAAGGTCCCAAAACCTATCTGTCTGAACCTGCAGGCAAGTATGCAGCGCCCCATGCATGGGCGTCAATACAATTGATGAGCCCGCAAGTGTACGGGTCGTACAAGTAATATAGTGGCTCTTTTTAAGAACCGGAATGTCGAACCCAAAAGGACTGGACTACGGGGTAAA